>QFDD01121173.1:0-124654 GCA_006871305.1 Vachellia collinsii
TTGGTAAGGGAAATTGAAAATGTGGGAATTTTTCCCAAGGTGGAGATTTGTAGAGAGTGGGATAAAAGTCCCACATTGGTTTTTTGGCAAATGGTGAAGGGGGCTTGAGTGTATATATAGAGCACCCCTTCCCTCTTCTTAATTCATCCTTCAATAGGCAATCCTCCAAATACTATAAGGATTTGAGGTACATTGTCTTTTATTGTATTATTACTTATGTGGATATTTGAGTAATAATAGATATTTGAGTATTCCTTTTATTGTTGTCTTGCCTATTATTTATTAGCTGTTATTAGATATAGTAGTTGTAGCTTATTATATTATTAAATTACTTCTAGAAATTTATTTTCTAGATTTGTGATTTTTTAGTATAATCGGTTACGCTCTATAAGTTAGGCTTCCGCAACATAATGAACTGAAATTAAATAGGACTCGTCAAGTATTTTGTTTTGATTCTATTTTATAATTCCTCCATCCGTACAGGAATCAAGTCTCCCAGATATACTCACGGCGAATAGTTGGGTTTCTCCAAATGCTACTACAAGAAGTCGTAGTAATGGAAAATCTTTAACAGATAGGGGCTTATCAGATATGAAAGTGGATTCCATGTTATTATCTCCTGTTGAGAATCGATGCAAGGAGGGAAATGATCCAACTTCTCCTACAGCGACGTGCAGCTCAGAAGGCTCTGAATCAAACTCAGTAGACGCTACTATAGTTCAAGAGCGTCGTTTTGACTTGAGTGACCTTCGTGATGAATTAGGTAGAGAATCGATTCAACCAGCCGTCCTTGTGGATGAAAAGCCCATTCCAGAGACACCCCAGATGTCTTCTTCAGCTGCTGTGTCTGAGGCTTGTAGCAGCGCTGTTGCTGTTCTAAATCCTGATGAAATAGTTATCTCTTGTCTCACAGCATCTCTTGTTCCATTATATCGCGGCACTCAAAGGATACAACTATTGCACAAAGGTTTTCCCTTTCAGCTTTGTTGTACTGATCTTAAAATACGGTTTGGAGTGAATGGCAGGTTTAAGGATCATGCGGGCATGCCAAAGTTGAGTTTTGTGGCTGATCTTGATCCATCACAAAGCTTGTGTAAGGTTCTTGAAGCTTGTGACGGTATTGCACAGAGGTTATCTTTGGAATCCGGTAGCAGCTCTGATTGGAGACCAGTTGTTACGAGAAAAGATGGCTTCTTCAATTATCCCACTGTGCGATTGCAGTAAGTTCATATCCTGCCCATGTAAAATGCACGCGCAAATGTATAAATCTGTTCTTTCTGATCAATAGAGATCACGCCTTCATTTACAACAAATATAATGGATAAAAAACAGCTAATCTTGGCTGGGGTTTCAGTCTTCCACGTAATTGACCAAGCTATTCGGAATGTGATTCTGAGATTTCAGAAATTTCATTTGTTTAATAAATTAGGAAGATATTTATAGGACCCTTTAATGAGCTGCACAATATTAAAGCCACACCATTGAATCCTGATATTGTATCAAAGATCTTAACAGCAAATATCTAAATAACTGCTAAACTTATTGCTTATTGTATCGGGAAACAGTTGTAGTACAGGTAAGAAATTGAGCCTTTCAAAATCTCCCTTCCTGAGAATTTCACTGATTTTTGTAATATTGACATCACAGGATACCTACAGCAGTATGTGGGAACGTTGCCATATATGCAGCTGAAATATACCAGAAAGAATCATCAGGCACTGTTCAGAGGCTGCTCTTCAGTAAGTTGGATACGGAGGAGCTTGGTTCCTTGTTCAAAGCTGGGACATTTGTCGATGCAGTGTTCTCCTTAGATCCATATGACTTTTATCAACAGAATGCAGGGATTAGATTGGTTGCTAAAAAATTGACCATTCATTGCAAGTAGAAGGAATATGTTGGGTCTAGGTGACACGCGCCAAATTAGCAAACAAATAGTAAATTATTATCAATTCATACAGTTAGGATGGATAGAATGAATATTGGTTAGTTGTAAAGTTAATTCCATTGTAAGATTCAATTTATTTAAAAATTTTCAAGTTTTCTGCTAACACAAGCCTTCTCTTGTGGGGGGTAAGAATTTTTAAAAAGAAGTGAGATGAGAATTCAATTCATGTATAAGACCTCTGCTGCTCTTTTTTGTAGTTCTCATTACTGCCCTTCTTTTAGAGAGAAGACTCATGTTCATGGTATGGTCACTTAAATCGAAATTATCAACATGAAGTTATACTTATCACAAGTTCAAGCTTCTAATCATAAGAAACCGTGTTGCTATCGTTTACTCAGACAGGCAACATGTGCTTCTTTTGATTGTTAGTTTTTTCTTTTTTAAGGAATTTTGTCGTAGTAATCAGCCAAATTACAAAAGCTTAATAGATTTAACTGGTATAGGGACACAATATATCATTATAACCTTTGACTTGAGGTTTGCGAATCCGTGTCCCTATTATTGGAACCTTAAAAAGGGGAAACGAGAATAATGGGATAGAGTTGGAGGGTACTGAAGCCTTCGGTACTAAAGGTAATATAAACCTAACAGCTGGGTTGGCCAAACCTTCTGTATTGTTGTTCTTGTGAGCCAACCAGTCTTCATAGATGCTGTGTCCTTTTTCTCCCTTTCATTCTGCTTTCGGATTGGATAACTTGAAAGTTTCACTAATTAACAAACAAAAGTCAGGCTTCGATCAACATCATTTTCTTTTTTCTGACCAAACCGCCCTCGTTTAAACAAATAATTAAACAATGTCCTACAGCATAGTACTCCTCATTGAAAAAAAAAAATGTTTGAAAGAGAAAGACACTTCAGACCAAAAGGCAACAAGAAGGCAAAGACAGGTAGGCATGTATAAAATATAAACAATCTTTCTTAAGGGTGGATACCACTAATTCTTTGTAAAGCAATCCTTAGGTTAGATTCCATTAGTCCTAAGATTTTGAGACAATTTTAATTAATTCATCGGATGACACATGCAAAAAAAAAAAAAAAAGACTGATGAAATGAAATAGGCGGTCGGTCCTATGCTGTCCCTTACCATGATTGGAGGGAATACTGCGAAGGATATTTTGGCAACATATAATTTGATCATGATGGTTTTTATATTTTACCCGTAAATTTATAATAAAGATGATTGGATGCAGAGAAAAAATATCGTGGAAATGGTCGCGAAGAGGATATTTTGGTCATAGAAATTGAGGAAGCTTGAAAAAGGAAGATCTCGGAGCGACGTGGCCTCTTCTCTATCTCTACCAAACTATCCACACACTAAGCCACACCCACTCCCGCACCCTTTTTCAATTGCACTTTTTTCTCTCACTTCTCTCGCCCTTTCCACGTCATCCTCATTGCTATCCTTCGCTGCGAGTTCATTGCGCCTCCCCAACATATCTCCCATCTTCTGCTTTGATGCTTTCACACTTCTTCTTTCCCCGGCGCACGTTAGTCTTAGCCAGCATGCCAATTGGTCTTAGTTAATTGCAATTTTTTTGCAAAACCAAAAAGCTCAAAGCTTGAATTGGTTCTCTGTCATTCATTCCCGGTTTTCTGCTTGTGTCGCCGACCGGCGGGGCCGAAAAAGATCGATTTTTTTGGGCTCTGCTGCTGACCTGCGTTGTTCCTCGTTGTCCAAATCCAGATGGTTGATTCATCTGGAACCAGTCTCTGTTTTGATCTTGCCCGTTCGTGCTTCGGTGTCCAATAGTGAATTTCTACATCTCGTGGATAACGGTTGAACAGAACAGCTAACCTTAGGTATATCTGCGAATAGGGGAGCTTTGCGCGGATGAGTTTTGATTCGATGATTTTGCTGAACAGAACTCATTGAATTTTTTGTACTAGTCCTAATTGGGGCTGGGGGATTGGTATTTTCTAGTAATGGTTTATGAAGGTTGTTGGCTTGACGATGATGAAATTCATGTGTGACTCTGTTTTGTGTTCAGGAGGCTGCGTTTTGTGGGGGGGGATTTTGCGTTTTGAATTCTCCTGGTTGATGGTTTCTGAGTCTTGCTTTTAGAGTTTTCGGTGATCACTTATTAGTTTGTGTTATGGAGACTGAGGAAATTAATTTGAACGAAGAATCTGTTGTTGGGGTTGGAAATAATAGTAAGAGTGGTGATGGATTCATTGATAGAAGCAAAGTCAGGATTTTGTTATGTGACAATGATGCCAAGAGTTCGGAAGAGGTGCTTACGCTTCTCTTGAAGTGCTCGTATCAGGGTAAGATTATAATTTTCATTTATGTGGTAGTCATTTTTTCCTTTTGGGGTTTTATGTTGAATTTTTGTAGAAGGAGATGACTTAATGCACTATTTGAACTGTTAGTTGTGTTGGGAGGTCGATTTGTTTGAAAATTTTTTTATCATGCTATGAATTATTTGAAAAATTTCTAACAAATCCGAAGAAATAAATCCACTTAAAATTCTGAAAGTCGGGTAAAGTGTTGATGGGCTCTTGTCTTGACCAAAAAGACTAAATCAGATACAAGGGCTGATGCTGCGGCAACTTTTTAAAACATGAATAATTGAGGTTGAGATTTTCCTTACAAGTTTATTGAAATCAGAGTCTAAGTGTATACATAACCATTTGAAGGAGCCCTTGAGTTTTCTCTCACTTCTGCCTCCCCTTAAACTTTTATCCGTCAAAATGCCTTCTGGTGTGGCAAATCTTATAGAATTTATTCTGAATAATGAGTTATAGGTTTGGCTTCTCTGATTTAATGGCTATGCAATGACGTTCTCTCGAATCATCTGTTAACTGTAGTTTTTTATGTTTTACAGTTACTTCAGTGAGGTCAGCTAGACAGGTGATTGATGCATTGAACGCAGAGGGGCAAGATATTGATATCATACTTGCTGAAGTTGACCTCCCTATGAAGAAGGGTTTGAAGATGTTGAAGTACATTGCACGAGACAAAGAACTGCGCCGAATCCCTGTTATAAGTAAGTTTGGTTGTTAAAAATGCCCGTAAGACTGTTTTAAAGGAAGATTTTATACTATTCCTCATTAATATTTCTGATTTCTTTTGTTTTGATAAGTGATGTCGGCACAAGACGAGGTATCCATTGTTGTTAAGTGCTTAAAACTCGGAGCAGCTGACTATCTAGTAAAGCCTTTACGCACTAATGAACTATTAAATTTGTGGACACACATGTGGAGAAGGAGGCGCATGGTTTGTATTGCATAGTTCCATATCTACCGATGTTCCCTGTTTCATGTTTTCCGCATCCTAATGTTCTCTCTCTCTCTCTCTCTATATATATATATATAATTAATTAACTTTTGGTAATTGTTACATGTCTGCTGAAGACCAACCGTTTTTCTTCTTTTGACTTCTAGCATGTTTTTATTTAAAGTTCATATTTTCCACTGCTATGAAGCCATTACAGTGTTAAACTTAAACCTGGAAAGCCCAAGATAAAAACCTTGCTTGAATCAGAGCTTGAGTTACGAGTGAATATTGTTTCATCAACAGTTGAGAATTAAGTGAATACAACATGTATTTAGTAATTAACCAGTATTTTGGCAAGTTTTTGGTTGGCTGTTCATAGAAGCAATTTTATTTTGGTAGCTCAAACTATATGGAATACTTTATGTGGGGTGTTGGTGGTGCTTAAGATTTTGCCAATGTTACTTTAAGTCTAATGCTAATTACCAGCCTACAGGTCCTGTTTACAAACAGAGTTTTGGCTGAAAGTAAAGTATTAGAAAGAAGTAACTATATTGAAAGTATTTATCCACATTAGTACTAGTGATGTTAAACTCAGCATTTTGACACCTAGATTTTCTGCAATTTTATGCGAGTTAAAAGGGAAATTGGAAGAAAAGGGGGAAAATATTTAATTTTTACATGAAAGTTTAAACCTTATGCCTGCTGCCCTTGAATAAAGATCAGTTCTAAATAATGTTGGTATATCGGAAGGATTTACCTTTCTTTAACAGGAGACTTGATATGCAAACACGACTATTCATGGAGTATAGAATGTTAGGGTGGACTCTCCTCTCTTACTCTAGCCTGATTCTGCTGTTTGAATTTGCATGTGCGTTTCTCTTTTACATATAAACTTTTCTCTGTACTTCTCAATATAGCTTAGATTTTCTATAATTGAGATTGAAATTTGTTTTTTAAATCTATGCTGACAGCTTGGACTTGTAGAGAAGACCATCTTGAACTATGACTTCGACCTGGTCGTATCAGATCCTAGTGATGCTAATACAAACAGTACCACCTTGTTCTCAGATGATACAGATGACTGGTCCAAGAGAAGCACTAATCCTGATACAGGGATTCCTATCCAACAGGAACATGAGGTGATTGTTACAGACAAACTTATGTAGGTGATAAAGAATGAAATTAGTCTGTGCAGACTTCAGCCTTTTAATTCTTACTTGTGCCTCCCTCCCTATTCCCTACTCCAAAGGCTTATTCCTTCTTTATAACCAAAAAATAAGAATGTAACTAAGTGGTAGGTTAACTTTGATCATGAATCAACTTTGAGGGTGACTAGTTTTCATATTTTCCTCCACATGCAAAGGTGACGATTTAGCCCAAATTAACAGATATTCTACCCTTTTCCCCCTCCTCTTTGGATAATCTTCTACCTTATATCTAGTTATCAATCTCTTGCAATTGTACTTTAGAAATAAATATAAACCATGAGAAGTTTCTGATTTTGTCAATAGCATACGTAATTAATCTATCTAATAATGAGATCCCTGAGATAAAATAACACTCGTGTTTGTGAAGTACATTCTAACCAATGGAGATTGCATTATGAACCCAAAAAGGTTTTAGCTCATTTTTAAAGCAAGTCCTTTACTGTGTCAGAAATAAATTATTATTCATTTGGACATTACCAAGTAATACTTTTAAAGGCCGGCGATCATTGTTTTGGATATCAGTTCATTGATGATTATGAAGGGAGAGAAAACTGCTGTACAAATCAGATATCAGAAATGTTATAATGACATGGTATATGATAATTAATTTATTTGATTTCTCTTTTCAGTCGACTGTTGTTGTTGCCTCTACTGCTGTAGTTGTTGAGGGGCCTCCAAATGCTCAAGCATCAGAATATCGACCTGAAGTGCCTGGAATTAGTGATCGCCGAACTGGTATGTGTAGTCTTTATTAAAATTTTTCCATCTTTATGTATGATAACATCTACATGATTAATGTAGACGTTATATACATGGTTACTTTCTAAAACCTTGTTCAAGTACCCAAAAGATACTGAAAAGATGATAGGGTGTTAACTTCACCCAAAATAATTTTGGGTTTTATCACTATGGGGACTTGATTACTTACAGCAGCTCACACCTCATTTTGTTCTCGATAGAGGTGTTCCACTTTCCTGACCTCCAAAGTTTCTTTCTTTCTTTCAGTTCTAAAGTAACTTTTTCTTGAGATTCAGTTTTGTTCTAATGAATACTGATATGTGTACCCCTCTTCAGGTGCAGGACATTTTTTGGCTGGTCCCAAGAAGAGTGAGCTTAAGATTGGGGAGTCATCAGCCTTCTTCACTTATGTCAAAGCAGCCACAATGAGGAGCAACCTCCAACCAGTCATTCAGGTTGATCATGATGGTTCCACACATTTGAGGATGGAAGAAGCACATCAAGCATGCACCACTCAACAAGGGGTTAATGATATTCAAATACATGAAAATGGAGAGACATGTGAAAGGTCTTCTACTCCTCCTGCCTCAATGGATGACTTGCCCAGCAGTAATAGCATCCCAGATTCTTTCTCCATCGAAAGGTCTTCTACTCCTCCTGCATCAATGGAAACTCCACAGCAAAAACACTTCATGGAAGATTCTTTACCTCAGGGTATGATCCATCCACGAAATGGAACTCATAATTCTGAACTTGAAGTATCCGGCCTGCCTGGCCAACATCATTATCCTTATTACATTTCAGGGGTTGTTAATCCCATTATGATGCCATCATCAGCACAGTTGTACCAGAAGAATCTCCAGGACCTGCAGGCCCATGCTGGTACGGCTATCATTGCTCAATACAATCATCTTTCACAATGCCCTCCTCATACGACGGGAATGACATCCTTCCCGTATTACCACCCAATGGGTTTGTGCTTACAACCTGGACAGATGTCTACTGTTCATTCATGGCCATCATTTGGTAGTTCAACTTCATCTGAAGTCAAAATAAGTAAAGTTGATAGAAGAGAAGCGGCATTGATGAAGTTTAGGCAGAAAAGGAAAGAGCGCTGCTTTGATAAGAAAATTAGGTACGTCAATAGGAAACGACTTGCTGAAAGACGGCCACGGATTAGAGGACAGTTTGTTAGAAAGTTGAATGGCGTAAATGTAGATCTTAATGGCCAACCTGCTTCCACTGACTACGATGAGGATGATGAAGAAGATGAAGAGGATCAAGCAGTGCGAGATTCCTCTCCCGAGGATGCTTGAGAATTCTCCATATGCTGCTTTGCACGAGGACATAAATATTTCAATTAAGCATAGAGTCAGCCAAGGACCTGCCTTTCTTCCATCATGCCTGAAGAAGACTTGCCTCATCATGTTGAACATGAGCATCTACGTGTCAATGACGCTATGATCCAATTTGCGCCCTCTTTCATTTGGAGCCCAGACAAATTCTTGCTTGGTACTGACTCTAAATGCATCCTACTTGAGCTCATCGTTGTGCGGAATGTGGTTGAAAATATCCTAGTGTATAATTGAAACAGTTAGAAGCAGCTTGTGCTTACTTATGTTTATGGAGAAATGTATGATGCATAAAGAATTTTCCGAGAAATTAGTTTTGTTGTCCAAGAATTTACAGTCAAAAGGGGGAAAAAATAACAGCTATACGAAGTTATTACCCTCCCTTCATGTCTCCTTGCGACGTAAACTTTGAATGATGGAACTTAAGCTTCAATGTCGCTGGATAAATTCAGTGCTATAGATTTTAGGGAAAGTCAAAGATGAGGATTTCGTGTATTCGTTTATCTTGGTTCGAAATTTTAGTTGGGAAGCTTTATCTTTGTTTTTGCTAGTTAGTTTTAACTAATTTTGCTCTTGGCCTAAAGTCCATAAAACAGCAAATATTGTGTGGAAGGTGTCAGGAACTCGGATATATGCAATCAGTGCTTCTTGGAAATTTTTTCTTATTAAAATAAAACTACTATTAAACTTTGAGATCGTGAATAACAAGATTGAGTGAATTTACTGAGATTTTACCTATTGCAAAGGAAAGGAGTTGACATGAACAGTTCAAGGATTTGTTATATATTTAATTAATGAGTGTAATATGTAGATTTAGAGGGAAAAAGGAGAAAATATGCGGAGAACATTTTTCCACCCGAGGTGAATTCTATTGCTAGAGGAATGAATCATAAAATTGTACACGAGAAGACTGGGTTTATATTTTATCTGAATTTTCAGATCAGTCATATTGTTTTTATGTAGATATAAAAATGTATACATAAATTTGATCCCAAATATCTGTCAAGCAATGATGGACACACTTGTTAGTTTATGCTTAAAGGTGATATTGTCACAAAAACTTATCGGGTAATTCATAACTTCTCCTGCAGAGAATTTATCAAACTAAAGGTTCTGATTTCTCTGTTATTTTTGAAGACATAAATTAGTGGAAATCTGGTGCACAAAGTGAGCTAAGAACCTGGGACATGAGGATTGCTTCATACATATGCTTGAAAGATAGTGTATACTATAGAAGGAAAATGCGAAAACGAAGTAAAGGTAATAATATTTCAAGAGACACAACGGACTGATGAGCAAGTGTCATGCACAGTGTTGCCAAAAGGCAAGGACACCAGGTTAACGAATCAGCTTAAAATATAAGATCAATAGAATTGCTAGGAGCAGAGCTATGATAAAGGAGCCAACGATCCATTTATTCCTGCTCATTCTTTTTGACATGGATGACAAAATCTTCTTGCTTTTGCTTATGCTATCATCTACCACTTGCAGCTGCACAGATTAAGAAAAATCGCTAGTATACTCCAGCCATATATTCTAGTTGAGTGGATTCCTCAGCATCATCGATACTGAAATCGTTGTAGTATCAGAAAGCTGATAGATTACATACAAGGAGAGAATCAGACTTACCGTCTGATGAGCATGGAGTAGGGATTGGCGTTGTTGATGCAGGTCTTGGACGATAGAGACTCCAAGCTCCTCAGTCTCCAGCATTACTTTTCTACTGGCTTTTATTCTCTCACTAGACTGCTTTAACCTCTCTGTTGACATCAACAGTCTTCCTTTTTGATCATTTGATGCCTATAAGGATGCCATCATAATGCATCAACACACAAGCAGCTAAACTGCTGTCTCCATCTATTCGCCCAAATTTCAAATAGAAAACAATATCTATCGACTTTCGCTCATATAACTGTTTTTGAATGTACCAAGTAAGTACCATGTAGTGCAAGACAACTCGATGTTTCACTGCAAACAGGCACTTGTAGCAATAAAAATGATGAGCTTATCCTAATTTCAGATTCCCGAACATCTATCCACCTTCTTACATACCATATTATAATCTAAGCACAGTTAAAATAGAATGGCGACTTCACCTAATGTTATTAAGGCCATAGAGAAAAAGATATACCATTAGTGCATCAGTATCTCCTGACTCCAGCAACTCATCTCGTGCCGCCAGGTTGGCATTAGTTGATGAGATTCTCTTAACTTCGTTTTTCAAAGTGTTGAGATCAGTTTTGTATTCCCTTAACTTGGCAAGAAGCGTTGCCTTTACATTTGGCCGCAAGCTCCTGGCCTCAAGGTCCATTTTTCGAATCTGAAAATGATCAAACATGGATTACAATGCAGCCAATTATTAAAACTAGAGGCAGAAGGAGGAGGAGGAGAAGTCCTATGTACAAATGTGTCAGCTTCATCAAGTCCCTCTTGGATGTCAGAAAGCTTCTGCCGCTTCTTCTCTGCAGCACAAAGTGACAAATCAATAGTAGGTGAAAAGGGGGGAATTATCGTTGCTTTTTGAACAAATAACAACATAAGGAAAGAAAATGCTAGTTCCATTGTGCAAGACACACTAACTTCAAATCTTCAGTTGACCGAAACTAAAGGTTGCAGAGGTTAGATTGTAATACGCTCCCATTTCAGAGGCTCTCTTTACTATACCAAGCAAACGATTTCAACGAGAACAGGTAAAGACAAGTTTATATGCAAAGATCATATTCCTAGCAAGAAATCAAATCAAGAAAATACAACTCCTCAAAATGTTTTGCTTCAGTAACTATCTCTAGCAGAGTGTACGTTGGTGATAATATATAACCACTCGGCGGACCTTACATTAAATCTGACGATTATCACTGTTGCATTATTTTAGCTCACCGTATCTCAATTGTAAAATCCACATCAAACCATTAAACTCAACGAAATTAAAAAATAAACAAAGAACGATAGGCCATTTCATTACCTCCATCAAGGGCAGACGCTGCCGTGCATTTGCGGGAAAGATTAGCCGATAGTTCACAGTATTGACGCTCGTACCCTTCGAATACCTGGCTCATCGTTCGTTATTTCCCTATAACCTGTACGTCCAATCAAAGTGGACCAATCCCAATTACTTCGGAGAGTCATCTTACCAGAAGTAACAGAAAAACTGATAGGAAACCGCACATAAAATTGTTAAGCCAAGGCCTAAGCCTTTCAGATGTGAATAGTAAATGAATGAATCCAAGAAAATGTTGGGTATTTTGTAATATATTCATGGACAAGAACATGGAGACATTCACATGATATACAGCTAAAAGAATGTACCGGATGTTGAACGGAGAATTAGGATTGAAAAGTTTTAGTTCCGATGAGGAGTGGCCGGAGGCTGATCGGAATGGAGAGGGGCGGGACAAAGCCGACCGATCTCTGGTCCAAATTGCGATGCATGTAATCAAAAGGGAGGGAGGAGGTTAGGATTGGGTACACCCGACTTTACCAATAACTACCCATGCACGCCACCCCGCCATTCTCTGGGAGGACGTTTATACCGTTGCCCCCAATTATCAATTTATTATGCATGAATATTATAATTAAATATGCATTAACACGTTTAAAAATAAAGATGTAAAATCCTTCGTTTTTTTTAAGGAAAAATTCGTACTGTAAAACATTAGTTGTGAGAATTTGGAACCAAAAAAAAAACGGGATATAGAGTTTAATTATAAAAGTTGGAGTGAATATTTCTATTGTTATTTTCTTTTTTTTTCTTTTTCTTATTGGATCACTCAATATTATACTTACTCATATCAAGTTGGGCAAAAGTATAAAAAATGGCAAAGCTCTTCCATCAAGCATGTAATGTAACTGCATTTCTATAACTTAAACTCGAAACATGTAATCAAACAAGTAAGAAGGCTGTATTCATTCATAAGCTTAAGTTTGTGGTAATTCGTCGTTAGGGAGCACCATGTCACGGGGGGCCGTATCCATCCCCAAAACTGCAGTCATGAGGAGGGCGAACCCCCCAGCTTATATAGCCCAAGACCACCTCGCGCGCGCCCGATGTGGGACTTCCATGGACGTCCCCGTGACAACCAGCACACATTGAAGCATTTGGCCAACTTATAATTATTCTGATGACAGGTAGTGGATGGTCATCCCTTAGTTAGGGAATATGAGGGAGGGTAGCTATTGACCGTTACAGATATTCTTTTTTTTTTTTTTAAAGTACAGTTATCGAGTTTTATCAAATTATGTATTCGATTCTTAATATAAAAGCCGGTTAACTTTTTCTTAAAGAGATTAAAGAAGGTAATTAACTGATATATTTATAATTTTTCTCTAAATTAATTTACCTTACTTATAAAGTGATATGTAATCTAATAATATACATAAGTATTTCAGAAATATATATTATAATTAAGTACTTCATTTATCATTTTTAATCTTCTTATAAAAGTCAGCATGCTCTTGTATTAAGGCCTAAGTGTGAGTAATGAGATTGGTGAGGGAGATGGCTAGTGATGAAAAATCGTGGTGTGCACTAGTTGCATCACGTCATTTTACACTCACTCTCTCATCAAAAAGCTCTAACTACCTTTCTTCATAAACATGCATGTCTTCTGAAATTCCTATTTCCAATCTTTATTTTTCTATCTCACATGGAATCCAAGACAAATTAGGACTCATATAAGGAAGCTAGAGCTTTTTGATTGATGAGGGTAAGAAATGACGCAGTGCGTTTAGGTGCATACAAGAATTCCTCGCCAATGATTGCCATCAAATTGCTGGAGATACTATCCCAGTGTGACAGCATCACTGGTGGGCCTAATAGAGCTGTCTGAGGATTAGGACCTTTCGGTTGGGCTTTGATGAAGTGGTCCACTTGAATAATATTGGTCCATCTCTCTATGTTTCTGCTTCAACCTCAAGGAGACATCACATGCATGGCACATGCTCGCCCCACCTCAACACACAGATCTCATTCCCACGCATTTGTAGCCTTATTATACTCCCATCACACTGCGCACCATGTAAATCACTTATAGAATAATGATTTGATCCATAATTTACAAATCACTTTTAGAACAATTATTTGATATACTATATAACTCATTTGTATGGCATTTTTCAATCCTAACACTTTAAATAATGTTTATTTTTCTCTTTCCTTCAAAACGTTATTTGATAAGGGTAAAGTTCAAAATAAAATATTTTAATTCAAAACAGATTTAATGGGTTAATTATCATTTATTATTTATAATAAATTAATTAAAACAATTTGTATTCTGAACCGAAAAAAGTACAATAGTTTTAAATCATGTGTCTTCCAATTATTTAAGTGATAGATAGTTTTCAAATTTATTTATGAATTTACATGGACTGATATTTTTAATGGAAAGACTAAAATTTATGGTTTAAAATTTAAGAATCAATATCAAAGGGAAAGGGAGAGAAGAATTAAGAAGGGATTAAAAGATGATTGTATGAAGCCTGTAATCCTCCCAATACTTCCCCTCTCCATAGCGTTGGAAGGTCAAGTGTGAAACTTGAAGGTGAGGCCGAACGCGTACTTGAAGCTGCAGCGCAATGAGCGAAGTGCGCAACAGATCACTCGCACAAAGCTGTCCCTCCCTCTCACAATCAACCTCTCGTAAGAGCAGCTAGCTGTCCACACCTTTTCTTTTCTTCCTAATTGTTTAATTTATCTACGCTTTTATTTTAACTTCAAACAAATTAATATAACACATAACGTCAGCAGCAGCAAGAACTAAAAACCAAGTCATTCTTGCATGTTTATCTTTTACTAAAGTCATTCCTACCAAAACTACTATTCATTTTCCACTCTCTCCAACCTTGTCTCTCTCTTCTTCTTACCCCATCTACTTCAGAAACCATGCATCCCCAAAAAGGGGAAAAAAATTCATTACCTAAAAGAAGATTTAAAATTTGTTTCAGAACCTGATGCCGGTGTAGAATCTAACTTTTTAACTATAATGTAAAATAGACAACATATACATATGATTAAAAACATGTTGCACAAAACTAATAAATAAGTTGCAATCACTTAAAGACTATTCCAATAGTTTTTAGAAAGTGATTGTACGCAATCCGAAATAAATACGTGAGAGGAGTTTTATCACGATTTGAATAAAAATGTTTTTATAAGCTGTTCCTCAACATACTCTTAGAGATTTTTCAGTACTTTTACTATTTTTGGATGTTATTATTGAATCATTAAAATTTATTAAAAAAAATAAACAGTTTACATCTCAACAAAACAAGGAAGAGAATTAAATAGGGGTCTGTAGCTATGGGAGGGAAGTTTGAAGGAGAATAACAGGAGAATACAATTGAAGGTGATCAGACCGGAGTGTCACGGTCTTTCTATATGTAAATATATTTTTTTGTAAGTGCCGCACGGTTATTGTTGTTGGATACAAGCAATCACGTGACAGTGACAGCAACCCCGTGACAGGAGGCCCTAAACAATATGACATCATGAAAGATCAAACAAATGCATAATTCTATAATACCCAAAACACTGATACAGCAGTCGGCGGGAGACACATGAGGGTGCATCTCATCTTCCTCGACCCTTCGCTTCTCCACACTCTAAAAGTCTAAACGCTCCCTCACTGCATCTGCCTCCCCCCCCCCTCCATTGTCAAACTCACTATCTGCCCCTTCTTCTTCTTCTTCTTCTAGGGTTCCCATCTCTTCATTTTCTCCTTTCACCTTAATCTTACCTTCCCAAATATTATATTCACACAGGACATTTCTTCTGATTTGTTTTTTTTTTTTTTGACAGTTCATTCCTGAAAAATTATACATTTTTTCGGTGCCCCTTCACATAATTCTTGACATTTGAGGCGAAGGTTGGTTCTAGCTGCTGAAAGTTGTATCTTTGCCTTGTTTGACCGTCCTTGTTAGTTAACGCTCACACAGGGAATTGTGTGTGTGAGAGAGAGATGGGGCACGAGAAGAGGAGCAGTGGAGGTGGATTGCCCACTGCCACCGTCGCGAATGGAAGAGGCCGTGGATTTTCCAGCTTACCACGTGGCCGGCAGATCCACAAGACCTTTAACAACATCAAGATCACCATCTTGTGTGGCTTCATTACCATCTTGGTTCTTCGCGGCACCATTGGAATTAATTTTGGTGGCTCCGACGCCGATGCTGTTAACCAGAACCTCATCGAGGAGACCAATCGGATCCTCGCTGAGATCAGATCCGACAGTGATCCCTCTGATCCGGACGAACCCACCGAGACCGAGCTGAATCCCAATATCACCTTCACTCTCGGGCCGAAGATAACGAATTGGGACGGGGAGCGGAAGGCTTGGCTGGATCAGAACCCCGAGTACCCTAATTATATCAGAGGTAAAGCTCGAATCCTACTCCTAACTGGTTCGCCGCCAAAACCTTGTGACAACCCAATTGGGGATCATTATTTGTTGAAGTCGATAAAGAACAAGATTGACTACTGTAGATTACATGGGATTGAAATCGTGTATAATATGGCTCATTTGGATAAGGAACTTGCCGGGTATTGGGCAAAATTGCCCATGATACGGCGATTGATGCTGTCGCATCCAGAGGTGGAGTGGATTTGGTGGATGGATAGTGATGCTTTCTTTACCGATATGGTTTTTGACCTTCCATTGTCCAAGTATGACAAGTATAACTTGGTTCTTCATGGGTACCCTGATCTGTTGTTCGAGCAAAAGTCTTGGATTGCAGTGAATACAGGTAGCTTTCTGTTTCGAAATTGCCAGTGGTCTTTGGATTTGCTTGATGATTGGGCTCCCATGGGTCCGAAGGGTCCCATTCGTGAAGAGGCAGGGAAAATATTGACTGCAAATCTAAAGGGAAGACCTGCATTTGAGGCAGATGATCAATCAGCCTTGATATATCTGTTGCTTTCAAAGAAGGATCAGTGGATGGATAAGGTATTTCTGGAGAATTCTTACTATTTGCACGGTTACTGGGCTGGTTTGGTTGATCGATATGAAGAGATGGTTGAGAAGTATCATCCAGGTTTAGGTGATGAGAGGTGGCCGTTTGTGACACATTTTGTGGGTTGCAAGCCTTGTGGAAGCTATGGAGATTATCCAGTTGAGAGGTGCCTCGGTAGCATGGAGAGGGCTTTCAATTTTGCAGATAACCAGGTGCTTAAGCTCTATGGATTCAGCCACCGTGGTCTATTGAGTCCTAAAATCAAGAGAATCAGAAACGAGACAGTTACTCCTTTGGAGTTCGTGGACCAGTTTGATATACGGAGACATTCTCAGGTTCGTGAATCCAGAAGCTAGCATGAAAAAAGACGCGTTCAAGGGGATATTATAGGGCAATAATTTGAAGTTGATTTGGTGAAAGTTCACATGTAAGTTTAATTTGTTTTGTTGTCTTACTTCTTTTGAGAAAGGCCATGTTCAAGTGATTGATCAATCAGTAAGCAAATTGTATTTACTGATATCATGTATACTGAGATTCCGTTGTATTCCCTTCTGGGGCATGAATTCATGAAATTATGATACTTCCACTTGAGTTTTGTTTAGACACGATATATGAGTTAAGTACTGTTTTCCTATTTATCTTTTATCAAGGATCAGAGGTGGTATTTTGAGTAGCACACCAAAAAGTCGATGTTTCAAAGAGAGCAAAGAGAATGTATTGTTTTCAAATAAGCTGTCAATGTGCAGTGAGTCAGTGAGTAGCTTCTGAAATCGGCCCTACCACTTGGACCTTAACAGACAGGGATGTGTACTTTCACCCGGAAGCAGATTGGTTGCTTTATTTAAGCCTTTAACTTTAAGTTTTAAAGTAAAGCATATTGCAATTGATGGATGATTATTATCATCTGTATATTACTAATGTATGAGGATGCATTTGAAGCTTTCAGTCAACAACACAACTCTATTTTGCAGAAGAGTCTTGTTTCAAAGTATGCTACTATTATGCTTAGTGACGATCATAGCAATATGCCTCATTACAGAAAAGTGACAACCTTAGTGAAGCTTAAGAAGCATTAAGGGACTGTTTTGAGAATTATCTGCATAGTGTACGAAGAAGATCTTGGAGGAGGCGCGAGAGAGGTGGGTACATAGTTATTTTGTTGGATTGTCAACTTTTGAGATGGGTTATGTAAAGTGAGAATTTTTGGTTTGTTTTCTTTCTCTTTTGAAGGACAAAAATGATTATACCAGCACCCACAGGGGTGGTATTAAAAGGTACAAGGTCTGCAAATGATTACTTCCCTCACATAATTGTCAAGCAAACTCATTTAACTTCTCTGGGGAAAATCTCCTATGAATGAGTCTCAAGGGGAAGAATTACAATCACAGCAGAATTTACAGTGAAGTATGCACTTTTATTTCCTTCTCGATGTGTAGTTCAATTCTATTTTTCAATCCCTCTGAATATATGTACTATTTCTTCTTTTTGGGTGAATTTTGCTTGATACTATAACATTGAAGTTGTTTTCTTCTTGTTTTTTCTCTCTTTTTTAAAAAAATGAAGAGAAATGGGCTCAAAACGGCATGAACTCTGCACCTAATGGGCCATCACCCTTAGTGTGCCATGCTTAGCATTGGTCAATGGACTCAGTGCAAGATAGAGAGAGAAGAATTATGTTTAATAAAAAAGGTAGTCTTTCGTAACATGATAAATCAATTTTTGAATCTTTATCAAAAAATATATCAATTTTTAGTGTTCAAGCTCATTGAATAGAATTATTATATGCTTACATTTATATTGAATGTTTGGTAGTTCCTCAAGCGTGACTATTTTAAATTTTATTATGAGTACAGTTGTGTTTAAAGGAGGTAGGGACTGAAGTGTTGGATTCATTGTTTTGGTAATGGTGGTTCCATAGGTGATAATCAATCATTAAATTCCGGCACGATCTAGGAAAGACACAAACACAAAGGATTCAAGTTTCTAGAAAGATAGGATTATTTAAGAGATAAGTGGTTGACTCAAATATAGCATACCTCTTCCTTCTCTATTTATAAGCCTTCACAGAAAAATATACACAAACCAGAGAGTTATAAAAAACTATTTATGTACTCGAGAATAAAAATGAAGGAATCGCGCGTGTGTATGTATCTGTGAGATAGAGAGAGAGAGCGGGGGGGGGGGGAGATTTGATTCCACGCAACAGAGAAAAGGAAGGAGATCCAAACAGCTTAATCGCAGTTAAACAGATTCTTTCGCCGTTTATGTGATCATCAATTCGGCAGCCAAATAGGAACAAGAAGATCGACACAATTTTTGTTCGGTTCAATTACTTCACATGAGAGAGATACCCTTCACCTTCATATTAATAATTTAATTCCATTCACAAAATCATTTACCCACTTGTACTCTCAAACCTCCTCCTTCATTCACGTCTCAGTATTTCAATCACACCATTTGACTTCAAAGCAAGCTATCAAAGTATAAATAAATAGTGCTACCCACCGGCAGTTAATTCAGAAACATTTATATGTTAAACAAACAAATATTGTACCGAGGCAGATGATTAATTTATGGCAAAAAGGTCTGGCTTGTCTTGTTTGTTGGTGGGAGAAATGAGGTTAAAAGCTCTGCAATCGGTATTAAATAGGCAAAGCACCCAAATTGCTACTCACTGGTTCGCCCAAAACGACAATCAGAAGCCCACAGAGACACAAGGACTTGATTATTAGGTCCCTAATCAACCTAACATATTATTAGCATCCTTTTCAACATTTTTCTGAAACTATTTAATATATATATATATATCCCGGATTGTTGGGAGCGAGTTGGCAATGGAAGCATCACATTTCATTCTCATTGGATTGACCAATGGCAAATTGGGAATGAGCCGAAGAGTGTGACAACAACGCCTGTTATAACTATGAAAATCATATATCCTGCAGTCATAAGCCACCAGGCCTCTAAAATGCCCCATGCATCCATTTGACTTTTGACATATCACTAATCATGGTATTATCTGATTTTTAATATAAAAGTCTGTTAAATTATTTTTAAATATTAAGGGAGCTAAATATATTACTTTAATGTGTTTATTTATATATAGTTATATTATATTATATATCACTATATAGATCAAGCAAATTAACTTGAAAAAAATAACAAATTTAAATTCTTTAAAATATTTTATTTAACATTTTTAACTTCTTACAAGTATTAACTAACTCTTATATTAATGATCCAGGGTAGTAATAATTTTTTTTTATATATTGACTTATGAATATTAATCTAACTAATAAACTTGACCATTGATTGAAAAAATAAACTTGGCCAAGCAAATTTGTGGTTGACTTTTTTGTTCAATGATATGGTCAAAAAGTTGTGTGTGGCTTGTTTGGGAAATAACAAAATTTTGGTTTGAAACTTTGGTTTCACACAATCCGAGGTAAATATGTAAGAGAGTTTTATCTCGAATTGTGTGAAATTGATTCTGAGAATCATTTTCCAAACAAGCTGTTCATGCATAGAAATCTGCATTGCACTGAGCTTTCTTCATCTGAAGCTCAGAAAATATGCGTGGTTATTTTGGGGAAGGAGAAATTAAGGAGATCATAAGCTAACAAGAGGGATTATATTATATATCTCACTCTACGGTTTGGACTTTGGACTCTGGAGATAGGAAACTTGTCGGATGGTGTTTGTCGGAGTTTGACTCTCATATTCTCCGACGGTTGCCGTTCAAAAGTCAAATCGAATCTAAGACGGCGTCACACTGTACCACTATTTTAATTTAATCTACCCTCTTTTCGCTGTATCCTGCTCATCCACTTCCTATTCCAATATTCTCTCATCCCATATTTTTTCTTCCCTACTTGGTAAAATATTTCTCTCCCTTCTTCGCTCATTTTTATCCATGGTTAATATGGTTGCAATGGTTGTTTTTGTTCATGTCAATACATTAAGAATATCGAAGTGCACTGACAGTTGACAATAATATTATCGATTTCATTCTCAAGGAAAACCCCCAACCATTTCGTGGCCTCTATTTATAATTTTATATATCATCCATCGAAAGAGGTCAAGGTGATTGGGAAGAGAGAGAGAGAGAGTGTGTGTGTGTGTGAGAGAGAGAGAGGGATACGTAATATATTTAGTCCGTGTATGAAACGAAGGACGCAGAAGCGACCACGATACTCCTATTTCCTCCTCTGTGCCAATCGCTTCTATTTCTCAACTCTCGCTGCTGAAAATCATCGGTTATCTACTCCTTTCTGCTTTCTATGGCGGGAGAATCACCTTCTTCTTCTTCTTCACTTGTGCTTTCCATGGACGGTCTTGATGACGTCGAAAACTACGTTTGGGTTAGTTCCTTTTCTCTTCAGTTGTTTGGCTACCCTGAAAATGTAGCTCACAGAATACATGGACGGGTATTCTTGCTTTTGGGAATTTAGCTGTATTCTCTTGTAATTATATTATCTTCTATCGTCCGCAACTTTTTTGACTCTCGGGGTATTGAATTGTGATATTTAGCAGTAACTGGAAGAAGCGAATTATGGTAAGAGGAAATGAATTTGAAAAGTTTTACTTCAACTGATCAATATCTGTTTGGGTTGCTGAATCTTTCAGATGGAAAATCGAAGTTACCGATTGAATACCATTTAGTGTAGTATCAGTTATGATCGATGACTGTGCTCAGATGTTTCTTTCTGTCTCTTTTAATTGCCTTCTTTTGTGTACTGTGTCTGGTTGCTGTGACGAATGTACGAAAAGACAAATTCTCTTGTTAGCTTTCTTTCCTTTTCCCTTCAACAGCTTTCTGGCTGGTGAGAAGTCCGAGGACCAGAAAACACAATAAGAAACATGATTGTATTTATTTTCCGAGCTGTTTTTCCTATCCAAAGGCTAATAGTTCAGGCATGCAGCTTCAAAATTAAACTTATTTTTCTGTTTGAAGGTTGTTTATTGCTCTGTCTCTGTTGATTTTCCTTATGAAAATAGAGATTGAGAATATTCCCTGTTCACCAAGCAAGCTAAAAAAAATTATTCTTCATTTTACATAAGCTTTAGTACAGCTGCTTTATCAGGAAAGATTGAGTCTTATTCTTGTTAATCTTTCAAAACGCTGTACAAGCATAGTATCTGATCATTTTCTTTCCCGTGAAATACTCAGAATGGAGTTTTTGAATTTATATTTTCAACAAATCTGCATATGAGAGCTCAACATATTAATGTAATAGCTGGTTCTGCTGGGGTTGCAGGCAAATGAACAAGAAGGTTTGGCGTGGGACACATACCATCATATATTTGAACTTGTTCATAATGGCAACATGTCATTCCGGGAGAACCGGTTGGAAGAGGTGATAAAAAAATTTTAATTTCAGGTTGTCAACGTTACTTTTGTCCCATTGTGCATGCTTGTTTCATATGAAGTCTATAGTTGTGTGACATTTTTTCATTTCTTACCATAATGTTTCACTTATCACACTTGGAAGAGAATGCGGCTCTCATGTTCTACTAGCATACTTGTGGAACATTAATCATCTGTGATCTATGTTATAGATAATTTTTGAATTTACAATAGCATATCATTCCTGTTCTGACATTTGAGATTAATAATACAGGCAATCAACTTTTACTCAAGAGCAAATAGCGTCAAACCTAGTGATCCTGTTATCCTCAGCAACCGATGTGCTGCTTATCTTAGGTTAAGCATGGTTCAACAATGATTGTTTGAAACTACATATTAAAACTTACTTTAAATTTTAAAACTTGGTGATATCAAGACAATCAGAATATCTTTTTAACCAGGATTAGCAAATTCTTAAAGGACAGATCTCCATCAGCTTCAGAATATAAACCATTGAGTGGGCTTGATCCTACTATACATGCTGAAGTATGTTCTTTGTATCATCATGTCACGCTTGAAACATCATTCTCTTTCTGAATTAGTTCATTTTGAATAAATTAAATTTTCATTCTAATTTCAGCTTGGTTTGAAGGATGCTGAGAAGCTTGTTGACCTGCGAAGTAATTCAGTAAAATCATACCTCTTAAAGGCTAATGCACTTTTTCTGGTAAGATTTCCTATATGATTAGTGTCAATTGTACTTCTGGGAATATTTTCTCCTTTATTTTATTTGTGGAATTGTTCTCTATTGAGAAGTATATCCGATGTGTAAGTGATTACATGCCTTTTCCTCAAGGCTAATGGGATTTTGAGCTCTGTCTCTAGTTGATATAGTATTTACCCTGCTGAGGGTCTTTAGCTACTTTAGGTGCTCTTGGATGAATTGGAGTACTAGAATTTGATTTTGGTGACTTTGCACTTGTTTCTGTTTACGATTCTTTGCCATGACTCTTAACATTGAATCTACTTGCAATGACCATGTTTTATATTGACAGTTAGAGAAATATGAAAAAGCCCGAGATGCTATTCTTTCAGGCCTTCAAGTTGATCCGTTTAGGTACTATTTCTAGCCAGTTATCTCCCTTTTGGAAATCAGTGTGAACATACAGAACATAAGACTTTTGCAATAGTCTTTTACTGCACTATGTATCATAATTCACCTATAAACGATTCTACATTTCTTTTGGCACCCTGCAGCGATTCCTTGCGAGCTTCAATTAAAAGTTTGGAAGCAGCATCTACTAGTTTGATAGAGATGAGTAGACATGGACAGCCGGGGACGAGTACCCATGGACAACCAGAACGCACTGATGACTTTGATTGCACCGTTTGCCTGAAGTTGTTATACGAACCTATTACAACCCCTTGTGGACATTCCTTTTGCCATTCATGTCTACTTCAGTCAATGGATCACGGTCAGTGCATGCAATTTCCCCGCTTAGGAACCCACATATTCTATATTTTATTGATCCTGGTCCTAATTTGTCAGGCAACAGATGCCCATTGTGCAGGACAGTTCTTTTTATCAGCCCTAGAACGTGTTCCATCAGGTGGTGGTTACCACTCTCTGAGATTTTAAAACTCACAACTTCTGAGTTAGTTTAATGTTGTGACCAGTCAAAAGTTTTAATAGAAGTGATGCAATGTTCTTTTCTCTTTGGGGGAAAAAAATAAAAAAACAGTTATTTTCCTGTGGATTTCTTCTTCCAGTGTGACATTGAAGAGCATCATACAAAAGAACTTTCCAGAAGAATATGCCAAAAGGAAGCAAGAGCATGACAGTTTGACCAAATTTGGCGTAGATTTGATCCCTCTTTTTGTCATGGATGTTGTCATGCCATGTCAAAAGCTCCCACTCAATATTTTTGAACCTCGATATAGACTTATGGTAAGTTGGTCTGTATTTTCTGAAGGTTACAAAAATGTACTATTTTCAATAGTTTCTTTTTGATTTCCAATACATGCTGAGGGAAATAGTTACTAAAAATAATTTGCTTGAAAAGTTATCTTTATGCTGTACTATTCCAACTGGCATCATTTTTCTGATTTCAATGTATACCCTCTTTCAAAAACAGGTCAGAAGAGTAATGGAAGGGAATCATAGGATGGGAATGGTAGATTATTGATACTGGTCCTTTCCTTTCCCATTTCCTGCTTATGATATATATGTTGGACTGATCAAATCCCTTTGATGTGCTTTGTCTATTAATCATGTAGGCTATTATTGATTCTGGAACAGGTTCCTTAGCTGAGTATGCTTGTGAAGTGGAAATCACAGAGTGAGTGTTTTTAATCTTTTTCCCCAGAAAAAGTATTCTTAATGCTGACCCTCTCTCACAAAATGCCTCCTCATATATGTTTACATGTTTCAAATGAAGGATCTTTTGATTTGATTGTGTAGGTGTGAGCCACTTCCAGATGGACGTTTCTATATAGAGGTGAACATATAATTCTGATTCTCATGTATTTATGTAATATTTTCAAGAACGATGCTTCTCTGTTTTCATGTCTGACTATATTAGTCCTAGTAAACTTCAAATGCCTCCAAGGAATTTCCCTTGTGAAGTCTCAATAATATAATTCCAACCATGCAGATTGAAAGTCACAGGAGATTTCGCATAATCCGATATCGGGATCAAGATGGGTAAGTTGTCTCACAGATGTCTGTTAACACATTCTCTTGTTGATTTGGCTGCTTAAATTTTTAAGGCATATAAGGCTTTATTCCTTCCAGGTATCGTGTAGCAGAGGTTGAATGGATGCAGGACATCATGCCTCCAGAAGGTAGTAGAGAGAAACAGCATGTAAGTTCACTGCTTAATCATGCACCATCTTAAAATTACTGACCTGAGTTCCCAAAACTTAAAAATTACTGCATGCTTTTTATCTAAGTGTTAAGCTAAGCTATGGCTAAGTCTGAGCACAAGAAGTTTCCATCTTTGTTGACTTTTGTTTCTATGTTTCTTGTTGCAGTTGCAGGAATTGACGTGTGATGCAGCAGAAACTGCTCGATCATGGATAAGAAGAGCCAAGGAAGCAGCAAGAGCAAAACAAGGTAACGTGTTGGAACATTATAGTTTAGTAAACACCACAAACACACACTGTTGCAATACATATAACTTTGAGAAAATCTGAAGCAGATCAAAGAAGACTTGAGAGAATCCAATCTGTTGAATTGATGATGCCCAGTCTGAGAGATCCAGAGCGCTTCAGTTTCTGGGTGTGCACTTATTCTTCTTAACTTGAGATTACATTTATACTGCTCACCATTTTTGAAAACTCCATAGTTTAATGCGTGCTCTCATTGTGCAGCTTGCTTCCCTATCAAAGCTGAGGCCTCTAGAGAGATTAGATCTTATGGGCTTAAGAAATACCGGAGAGGTAGGAACTCATTTTTTTGATAAAAAAAGATACTACCTCTGATTTTAAATATAAGAGTTAGACTTTAATCCATGTTATTTTCTAAGTTTATAATTTTTTTTTTCAAAGTATCCATTTTATTGTACATAAATAAAGAGATTATTTTAAGGAAACCAATACACATTTATTATAAATAATCAATTTAAACTAATTTTTTAATAGCCATAAATTAGTTATGTAGACTTTATATTAAGAATTGAAGGGGGAAATTACAAAGATGGGAAAGGATCAAAATTTTAGAATGGGGCAGGGGAATATTTGTAATCTTCTCAGCAATGGGCTAAAATTGTTTCAGTCTTTAGATTCAAACGAACCTTAAGGTTATTTGATCTGTTCTTCATTGAAAATATTCTTCATCGGCTGTGCTTTATTTTTTGGGATAAATTGGGGTGTAAAATTATCTTCATGTTTGAAAACATAGCTCTTGTTTGGTTGTGGCTAGAGGATTAGAAGAGGACTGAATTATCTGCGAGCAGAGGAACAGCGCTGCAGGATTCAATAAGAGAGCCAAGCAGTGGCAAGCAAGTGGCCATTTAAAATGACGGTAAAAACTACTTTTTCAACTTGATTCATAGTCTACAAGATAAGTATGTGAAAAGAAAATTTTATATCGGTTTGCACAAAGATACTTTTCCAATCCTAATACATACAGGCCTGCTATGTTCCATTGTTTTTGTTACAAATAATAATGTAGGGCCCCATGTATTATCGCAAATTAGCTGCTCTGTTAGTAACTCTCCAATAATATGGTTTGCTAGAGTTTTTTTTTTTTATCATTATAGATATACAGAGAGAGAGAGAGATTTATTTTGTAATGAGATATCAAATTCATTTACAAGTGATTCAATATTCATTCTTTCTTTGGCCTCATAAGTGGCAATCCTGACTCCTGAGATCATTTTTGTAAGAACATGATAAGGTTGAACCTAACTTTTTCACTCTATTGTCTATGTACAGAATATTTTCCATTACTTTTTATTCATGTTCATTCCTGCCTCTGCGTCAGAATTTTTAACGGAAGAAAGTACCAAGTACCATCTTTTTTTTTAAAGAAAAAAATAACTAAATAAATAATTTAGTACATAGAAAAACAGTTTTAGTTGGAAGAGGGCAAAACGTAAGGAGTAAAATATAAACAATAAAAATATTATAACTTTAAAAATGAATTAAAGAAGCACAATTTAAATATTACAAAATACGACTTGTTTATTCAAATCAAATAAGTAATTATGAGTAGCAGTGATTAATTTAATGGAAAGAGATAACTTCTCACAAATGTTCGAATCATTGTGGAGGGATGGGATTACATTTAATATCTATCAACATTTTGAATAAGTTTACTTTTATGAGAAGAATACACATGATTTAAAAAAAAGGTTATAATCGAATTAGGAAGATTGTAAGATAAAATTCTAATAAGCTGAGGAATATGTATAATTCAAATGGAGAATGATTATTAAGGTATTTGTTAGTAAAAGCCAAAACGGATTAAAAGGTCAGAAAGATATGATTAGTGGGATGAAAACAAAAGTCAATAATTTAATTCCACCCATTTCTAAAACCAATAGGAAAGGACGATAATCCCCACAATAATTAGTTTAATTATATATATAATATGCGGTCATACCCACCCAACATTAAAGAAAAAAAAAATAAAAACACACAACAACGTCAGACTTGTGTTTTGTACTATATTATGTTGATCTGCCCAATTTCTAAGAATTTTATTAGTCACCTAATATAATGATGACATGGAATTTCAACCAAGCAAACCTCATACTTTTCCTCATCCTTTCAAAAGTCTTCACATGCCTTCCTTTTTTTAATTTTTTTTTTCAATTTTGTGATCATGTAAAGTATAAATATAATCATATCTATTTCCGTGGTTCATTCAGAGAGAGGTTAAGTCTTCTTTCTGGTTAGCTAAACAGGTATTAGTTGAATTAGTGGCTTTTAGTTAAACTTATTTCCAGCAGCCTTGCCAACAGTATTCAACCTATATCAGCTTAATTCTTTTTAACAATAAATGCTCCACATCGTATACTAAAAAAAAAAAAAAGAAATATATAAGATGATTATAAAAATGAGTTTCGTTCATAATTACTCTTTCGGTTTTCAACATAAAACATACTTTATATTTCAATTTTTTTTATTAAAATAGGTTTTTTCACATTCTCTTCCAATTTATTAGAGAATTACAATTTCTACTATAAAAGTGTATCCCATTCTCTTTCAATTTATTGAAAAGAATCTCACGTTCTTTTTTCTCCTATATTTAGTGCATAATAATTAGAGAAATTGCAATTTCTAAGCTGAATTTAGAGGGCAAAAACAGCTTTTGAGATATCTGATCCTAACCGAAACTTGACTTCTTTGGCAAAACTTTAAAATCACATTTTTAAAAAAGGCTTAGTAACCAATTACGTTCCTGCCTTGTTTGGCAAAACTTCAATATCACATTTTTCAAAAGCCTAGGCAGCTAGTTAATTTATAGATGGTACATTTCTAGCAGCGTTTGTTATCATTTCTTTTAATGAAGCCAATTAAAGCAACACAAAAATATTAAAAAAAAAAAACGTATGCCAAAATGTGACAAAAATCAAAATTTCTAAACCAGAGTTGTAATGTTGAAAGACATATTGTTACCAAACAAAACATTCAATTTCTTGTACAAGAAGGACTTCTCATAAATAACGTATTTTTGCCTGTGATTGGTATAATTGGTGCATAGCAGAAAAAAGACATTGTGGGGTTGGATTAAAAATGGTAGAATAATTGTAAAAATAGAAACTTTTTTATGCATACCTTGTTTACTAAGACCTTTCTATATTTAGTATGCCCTATAATTAGGTATATATGATCAATCTATAGACTATTTTAGACTAATTTAATAAGAGAAGCAAGCGTAAAAATGCTTCATAAAAATTAGGAAGTCCCAAAACTTATTTTCTATGTTGACAAAGAAACAAATCACCAAGTCACTGTAGTGTAAGTCACCTAATCACAATTAAGTTTCAGGTAGAATGTCACTAAACACATATTGACATCTTACCAAAGAAAGCAAATAGAACTAAATTAGTATCACTCAATGTTATTGTTTTTTCTTTAATCAAGAAACCAAACATAAATTCCCTCTATATCATAATACACTCAAATCTAATTAAGGCCTCATCCAATTGAAGAATCTTCTTAATAGTGATACTAAAAAAGTCCAAAAGTGGTTATGTTCATCAACTAGTATGATTGGGAATAACTTTTGAAAAGTGAATTTACGTAATCCGAAGTAAGTATGTGAAATGAATTTTATTTAAACTTCTGTAAAAATTCTTCTAGAAGCATTTTTAAAAGGGAGCCAAACATACTCGTGGTGATTCACCACAAGCATTGTAGCACCAAAATCTTTAACATGAATTTATAGTTAGTTAATGAGGCTTTTGAGACTAATATGATCATCTTAATATCACAGAAGATGTTTGGACTAAATAATCAAGGGGGAATTACTATAGAGTTTTAAGTAAGAGATTTAGTATTAACAATGTTTCATTGACAACTAAAGTAACAACTATTAACAATTTCTGAAAACCTTACTAATATTAATTCTCTTATCTGGAATCTTAGAATAATTCTCCCAATAATCAAACCTAATTAGCATCATGAAAGTATGTACTATCTTTTTCATCAATGTTGCCTACAAACATGCTATATGTGGAATTCTAAACTTTTTTATCAGAAAAAAAGATGGATTGATTTGTTATGATTGGATATGACACAGTTATCTCCCCATGTTGTGGCATGACATTATAATACGTAATTAATAATTAATAATATGTGATATGATGTTAAATTGACGTTTAGGATTTGTGATATAATCATATGATGTGTTCACTTTAATCGAATAATTGTTGATGGTATAAGAAGGCAACGTGCCATTATATATACACATATGCTATTTATTATTATTACTATTTAAAAATATATATCTTGCAAGCTAAGATACAATTCAGTTAGCATGTGAAAAGTTCCAAAACTAGGGTCTTGGTCCTACCTTAAAGGAAGCATGCATCACAATTTATTATTTCTTTAATTTTTATTTATTGTACCATGAAAACCTTTAATTAAATTCCAATTTCCTTCATTGTCAAGGTTTAATTTCCCTTTATTAAATATTTCAATGAAAATAATAACAAAAATGTCACTTGGATTTGAAGGATAATAATGGGGCCAACATTGAAGTCTTTCTTTTTGGCATGATTTTAAATATATTGCTTGGACTTGGAAAAGGACAGTATCAGTAATTATAAACTATTAACTGATGTGCATTTTAAGCAATCTGTACCTTTCATCATCAACCCAAGTAAACCAAAACCGAACCCTCTCTCACCAAATTAATCAAATCCTCATGCATTAAGTAATAACCCCACAAAGGAAAAAAAATGGGAAAAAAAGTTTTAATAAATTCAGTTTATAAAAGAAAGATATATTAGACTAATTATAAAAATACATATATAAACAATTACACATTTTACTATCATTATAAGGGAGAAAAGATATAGGGAGATGAGTAAACCCTAATTTAATTATGTAATTAAGATACTCTCATATAGATAATTACATCTATTTTTTATCCAAAAAATTGTGACGGAAAAAGTGATAGAGACCAATTCGGAAGAAGAAATAAAAATTAATTAGTTTTTATTTTTTTTAATAACTTGAACGTTTAAATTAGTTTATCTCTCAAAGATTTTTTAAAAGTATTTGACAATTGGGGAAGAGCTGAGAGATATACTTCTCATTTTCTTATTACATTTTAGTTTTACCAGTAATATGAATATAAGATCCTTACTCATATTTTAACAAAATAAAGTTCTTTCTCTCTATTTTTCTTATTATCTTTTTTTTATAAACATTTTTTTTATTATCTCTTGATCACTTATCAAAAAGGACGATAGAAAAACATAGAAAGATAAATATCTTTTATTTATCTTTTTTATTTTTACCGATTATGGGATAGACTCCAACATGCCCAACAAAATAAGAAAAACAAGGCAAATCCTCCTCGGAAAGTCGTTAGTTTCTTGCAGTTGGCCAATCCATTCATTATGAACACCAAACCCTTAAAATCTCAAACCTAACGTTTCCATTCAGAAAAAGCCAAACCCATTAAAGGGAACTTGTGAACAACAGGAAACTCCATTACCTCACCTCTCTCTCTCTCTTAAACCTCCTCAGAAATAAACAAGCCATCCCTCTGTTCATCTTCCTGCAAAAGATCAAGATCAATCTTCAATGGAGGCTTCAGGCAGGATTCTTAGAAGATCCATTCATGGCTTCCTGCAAAATTACCATTACTTCACTTCAACCTCTGCCTTTCTTGCCTTCCCTTTCTCTGCCTCAGTCCTCCTCTTACAAGCTTTGATCTCTTCTTCCTCTGTATCTCTTCTTCCTCAAATTTATAATCGTTTGAGGATTCTCTTTGAAGCTGCAGGCTTTCCTTCTTCCTCACAGTTGCTCACAATTCTCAACCTTAAGGTCTCTCAGACAATTATTTCCTCCATCTTTACCCTCCCTTTAACCCTCACCTTCTTCCTCTTCGCCAAAGCTTCTGTAATTCAAGCTCTGAATCATCACAAGCTAGTTGTTGAACCTTCATTTTCTTCTATAGCATCTCTTTACAAGCCGCTCCTCAACACCTACGTGTTCAACTCATTCTTGATTCTCTCAGCAAATGCTTCGGCTTTCTGTCTTCTGTTTTTGGCCTTTGGATTTGTTGAAGGGCTGGGATTTTCGCCATCTCCAAGTTTACTCCTTTTTCTTTCTGCTTCTGGGGTGGTTCTGTTTTCTGTGATCCTGGCAAATGCTCTTGTGATATGCAATTTGGCCTTGGCCATGTCAGGCATGGAGGGACATGGCGGGTATTTAACGATTCTGAAAGCTTGTGTTTTGATCAGGGGAAGGACATCAATGGCTCTGTTCTTGGCTCTTCCTGTGAATGTGGCTTTGGCTGCCATTGAAGCTCTGTTTCAGTTCAGAGTTGTGAGGGCCTATCATAATGTTGGAAAAACAGGGCCTTTTTTGGCTTCAGAAGGGATTTTCATCGCTTACTTGTATTCCATCTTCATTGTTCTTGACACAATTATTAGCTGCATGTTTTACAAAAGCTGCATCACAGAGTCATGGACCGTTGATAGAGAAGACAGAGACGAGAAGAATTGGGAGCAAATACCGTAAGGTAGCAAAATTGTTCCTGTTTAAATATTTTCTCCAGTCAAACTTTCATATAAAAAAGGAAGTAGGAATTATTTTAAAGAAATTGTAGCAAAGTATTTGTGAAGTCTGATTCATGTTGCTTAAAGAAAATGAAGCAACTTTGGGGGTATAAAAACAGGGGAATCAGGCCCTGGGGAGGCTGGGGCTATATTTTCTTTGTTTCATTAGTTTTTGCTTTACTCTGTAAATTAGCAATCTATTACAATGTGAATAACACATAAGCTTCAGTTAGCTTGGGAGTTGATCTAGTCTTTTGTAAAGCATATTTCGGAATATGTAAGAAATACAATATGGGTAAACTAATTTTTTTTAATATGGTTATTTATTTATTTTCATAAAATTGCATAAAAAGTTTCTTCAGAAGGCTTAAACTGGTAAAAGTTGACGCCTTCTCTAGATGGGTTAGTCAAGTTTCTCAGTTCAGAATGGCAAAATAATGAGATTACAAGTAAATTTTGCAGGATTAATTAATTGAATGGAACAAGAACCTTGTACATGATTAATACACATGGCTGAGGAATATAAATAAATGGAGCTGGAATTTCTAATTGAGCCTGCTCTCACATTAAAGTTACAAATTAAATACAGATTACAGTTCCCTAATTATTTCCAAGTCCTGCTGACCTGTCTGTGTCTCACCTATACAATATCTTCATGATGCTGTGCCCTAATCTATGGAAGAAAGAGAAACTAACTTCTAAGTTATACAGAGAAAGAATTGGTAACATCCTAGCAAAGAAAGATGGGTTAGAGCTTTGTACAATACAAGCAATAACAGAAATGCTCAATGCTATGAAACTTCTTCTTTAGATGATGATGATGCGGCGGCAGCGGCTGCTTTAGCCTTCTCAGCCTTCTTCTTCTCCGACTCTGCTTGTTTTATGTTCTCTTCGTGCGCTTTCCGGAACAACCGTATGAAGTTCAATAGAGTAGCAGTTACTGTAATCATCAAGCAACAAACTCTGTTTCTTACAATTGAACTACAACCAGTAGAAACACAAAGGTAAGATGTTGGAATGCATATTGATATAACAATGTATTCGAAGGGACATCCAATAAAATTGGAACGATTCAGATGAAAAAGATCGGCGAAGGAAAGAGTATTAAGATGAAATGGCATTGTCACATTCACTACAGTTGAAAGCATTTAGACAAAAAATCTGATTTTTAACTTAAACATTTAGACAAAAGCTTTTAGTCTAATTTTACCTTGTTCAAATGGGTAACGAGCAGGGTCCTCATTGAAATATCTAGCAAGATCATCTGCATTTTTACCCTGGCCAAACACAATTTATGCATAATTTATTTCTTTCTATACCGGTGTGTCATACATTATGAAGCCAGAATATTATGTTTTAAAACACAGAAGTGCAATATCTTATACACATATTGAAACTTGCGTACCAAAGAGATGGATAAGAATATTACCGCCACAGAATATAGGGTTGTTACAGATGCCTCCTCTAACTCAGCGCCTTCAATAAAATCTTTCAGTATCTATAAACAACACAAGACCAGCAGTGAATGCACCGAAAAATTTAACAAGATCACAGACCATGTGCACAAGAAAAAGATTGCAATGCAAATTAAATCTTATACTAAGAATCAGAATCAGGAGTTAGTATTATTTATTCGATCTTATCATGACATGTTCATAATGAATGAACAAGTTGATGTAAGAAGAAGGTAAAACACACGTTACGGAAGCTTTCGGATGAAGGGCTATCATTTTCAGATGCAGCAAGCTCCTGTTTAACTTTTCGTAATCCCTTATTAATTGATGCCATCTCTTCTGCTAATGCTTTTAATTGTATCTGGATAAAACCAGCTCAATTTCCAATCAATAAATGGTGAATAGGAACTAGGAAGAGAAGTACACATTCATGGACAAAACTTTCTTCCCTCAAATTTTACCAAATAACTACTAAACACATCATCATAATCACCTTACTACCAACTTCCAAGCTAACAAGGTCCAAGTGAAAATCAAGGAGTGCAGGAGACTTTTCGGCTAAGACCTGCAACCACATCAAATGGTTTTGAATTTATTTGTTTGTTTTTTGAAATTCAAAATTTGGAGATTGAAATTGAGAAAAAACCATTTCCTTATATACCATACCTTACATAGATAATGCATTAGTGTCATCCTACCAGTAGAAGCACGAGTCTCAGTGAGCTTTAAAAGACTGTCCAACTTGAATCCAATAGCAGATCCTGCGTTTGATAATAACATTCAATTCTTTTTGTTTGACACAGGAAAACTAAACTATACACTAAGAAATACCAACCCCTAGCTGTTCCTTGATTCAAAGTATTCCCCAAATAAAGAATTTTCTGCATAATATTCTTCAGTTTGTCAGAGTTCCGGACCTATTTACAAAGAACAAAAAAGATGAGGTAACGAACGCAAAAGAATTGAATTCAATTTTACACTGTAAGTAAAGTACCTCTTCACAATATCACCAAAAAAAAAAGGTACCTCTTCACAAGCAGTGTTCACAGTTTTTAAACTTTTCTTAAATTCCACAATCTGCACAAGGTGGAAAGTATATAACACCGCAATTCTCAGCCAGCCAAATTTAAAAAAAAAAAAAAATCAGATGTATATTACAGATATAGCCAAACCTGATGATTAAACTGAATCTTGAAAGAAAAAACTCCTAATTTTGCTTCCACCCGTGGAACTTTCATGTGCTCCAAAAAATACTGAAAAAATCTAAATAAGAATATATTTCTGAAACTCAAATAGGATCTTGGATTAACAGGAAAAATAAGAGGGAAACTACGCAAACTTGATCACATTTATACTATGACTAATAAAGCTCACTTACAGACCTGTTCACACCTTCCCAAATTGCCATAGTCACCAGTATATCCCTAAATAATTGGAACCCGGATAAATTGGGATTAAAAAAACGAAAATCCTCAATTGATTGCAAAAGCAAAACGTAAGAAGATGGAGCTGTATTAAGCCTTACCTTCAAAAGTTCCATCTCCTCTTTGGTGGGACAGTACTTAGAAAGACTTTCAACCTGATCAACATCTAATACTGTATCATCCAAAGTTAGAATTGCAGCCTGGGAATATACATTTTGACACATTAGACACTATTTAGATTAAATATTAGAGATGAAGATTTCAGAAGTTTCCAAAAGTTTTTGCAGATAAAAAATATTAAGGCAATAATCACCCATAATACAAATTCAAAAGGATTACATCCAGCATAATAATGATTGTTGTAATAGAATATATTGCCGCTCATATAAACTTCATTTAACTATCATATTCCAAACCCAAATTGCATGAGTATCACTTATAAAATTTGCTCACAAGAATAAAGACATTTCAGAGCATCAGCTTACCATCATTTCTGAAAGTGGCATCTTAATCTTTGTGAGCATAATTTCAACATTATTGGCCCTCTTCAGTTCAATCTATAATTAAAAAAATATACAAATTAAATCCCAGATATCGAGGAAGTGATAAGTATAGGTATTAAGCAAGACATTCAAAAAGCAACAATCTATGGACCAACTAATCATTAGAATTTTATTTTATTTTTGCCAGGAACTATTCATTAGAATTACTTCTAACATAAATATGGGGTATTTCAAAATCAAACTCAAGAACATTGGCGTGGAAGAATACCAAGTGGACTTTGTCAGATTTATGTCCAACAGATTTACAACGCCCTACAGACTTATCAGCAGTTTTTGGAACAACTACCGAGAAAAGGGTCTCTATCTCCGAAACATCAAATTCCGGTGCACTAAAACAGAATATAACACCAATAATTACAAAAGGGAAGGATGTTAATAGTAGAAATGAAAATGCATAATCATATTAAATTTAAATGATTCAGATGAACATGTACAATGGAAATTAAATGAAATTACACTTGAGTCTGTCCACGCTTTTGTAATTCATCCCATAAACTTCCTTGCAATGCCTTTGAAACTTTACCCCAATACAAAGGCTTTAGAGAGGATCGCCGAGGAGTTGATCCAGAAAGACATGAAAGGCCACGCCATCTCCCACCTGGACCAGCTCCAGGTGGAGAAGGTGCACCCCTTGGAGGTCTAGGAGGAGCAAGTGCACCGAGAGCCCGTGCCCCAGGAGGTGGAGGCAGAGGCGGGCCTTTCCCACTTATTGGAGCCGGAGGAGGACCGTGTCTACTTAAAGGAGGCAGAGGTGGAGGAGGGCCAGGTCCACTAGGCGGAGGAGGAGGCGGAGGGGGGCCCTGTCCACCTGGAGGAAGTGGAGGGAGAGGCGGAGGGAGTCCTCGTCTGCCTGGAGGTGGTGGAGGCGGATGAGGGCATTGTCCACTTGGAGTAGGAGGAGGGGGAGGGCGAGGAGGGCTTGGTTTAACTAAAGGAGGCAGAGGTGGAGGAGGGCCTTGTTTACATAAAGGAGAAGGAGACGAAGGTATGAGAACCTGTTCACTAGGAGGAGGGCCTTCTCCGCTAGAAGGAAGCAAAGGGGGAGGAGGGCTTTTTCCACTAAAAAGAGGTGAAGACGGAGGTGCAGGTGGTCCTTGTTTACTATAAGGAGGTGAAAGTGGAGTTGAGCACTGTTCACTAAAATGAGGTGGAGGTGGGTCTTTACAAGGAGGTAAGTTAGGTAGAGCTGAAATAGGATGTGTTTCTAGTGGAATGACTTTAGATGAAGGTGGCAACAATGAAGGTAATTTTCCAATCAATGAGGGAGATGATGGAGGCAATGCTTTATCAAGTGATAAAGGTAGGGGAGATGAAGGGGGTGTTACTCCTAACAAGGTTGGTTGTGAAGGTGATAATGAAGTGTTACTAAACTCATGTGGAAGTGGGGAATTAAAAGCTTTATAAGAGGTCAAATGGGGTAGGATATCACTTGAAGGAGGTGAAGGCGGGGTTGGTGAAGGAGGTGGTAAAGCATCACTTGAAAGAAGCAAAGGCAGATTCTCAAGTGCTGGTATTAGTACATTGCTTGAAGGCGGTGAAGGTGAGGTTGGCAAAGGTTTTGAAGAAGAGGAAGGTTGGGGTGGTGATGAAGCATTACTTGAAGTAGGTAGAGGTGAAGATGGTGATAGAGCATCACTAACATGACATGGAGGTAGAGACGAAAAAGCTTTATAAGAGGCTAAACGACGTATGACATCACTTGAAGGGGGTGAAGGCGGGGTTGACAAAGAGGGAGGTAAAGCATCGCTTGAAGGGGGCAGAAGTATTGAAGGAGATGAAGGTGGAGCATTACTTGAAGTAGGTGGAAGTAAAGATGTTGATGGAGTACTGCTAATATGATGAGGAGGTAGAGATGAAAAAGTTTTATAAGAGGTCAAACGAGGTAGAACATCAATTGAAGGTGGTGAAGGCGGGGAAGACAAAGGTAGTGGTAAAGCATTAGTTGAAGGAGGCAGAGGTAAAAGCTCAAGTAGTGGCAATTGAACGTTGCTTGAATGAGGTAAAGGTGAGGTTTCCAAAAGCATTGAAGGAGATGAAGGTTGAGGTGGCGATGGGGAATTACTTGATGCTGGTGGAGTTGAAGATGGTGGTGGAGCATTACTAACGTGATGTGGAGGAGGCGAAAATGCTTGTAGTGTTGATAGTTTTGATGATAATGCTTCACTTTCAAGCAAGGTTGGCGGGGCATCACTAGTATTTCCATCAACAACAATTGATGAATAAAAGGCCTCTTGTAGAGGTGGAGGAGATGAGAAACCCCCTTTAATTTGCCTAGTAAATGATGGTAAAGATGGATGAGGAGGAGGAGGTGGAGGTTGAGGACAAGAAGGAGAAGTTAAAAGTGATATATCCATCTCAATGTTCTGTCCACTTGATGATGATAAATTTGCTGACGGTGGCAGCGGTTGAATAGATGCATTGCTAACATTTCCAACCAAAGAGGAAGATGGCAATAATAAGGTAGATGGAGGGAGAGTATCTTCTTGTAATGATAAGGACTCGAAAACCTTTGAAGAAGAGTTTTTAACATGAAATGAAGGTGGAGGTGGAGGCGGAGGCAGGGGAGGAGGAATTTCTGAACCTTGATTAGAGTTCATTTCCAATTCCAATGCTTCAGTTGCTAACTGAAGATATGTCTCTTCAATTGATGGTAATAATAATTGTGAGCATAATTCTGTGTCCATTTCTATTAGACGGTCTGAAGATCTTGAAGTGCCCAGCTTATGCATCTTTAATTTATTTGATGATAAGCGATTTATGCAGTCCAAAGATCTTTGCCTCCGAATTTTCTGTTTATTTTTCAGGTTGGCATCCGCAGTTTTCTCCTTCCGAGGGTGGGCATTTGCAAAATCAATATTAAGTCTTGGATACAAGACGTGCATTGAATTTGTATAACTACTTTTGCTAGAGGGAATCCACTTAGTTATTGCATTTGGTTTTGCTACTTTTGCCTGTCCACCCAGTTGTTGTTCTTGTAATTTACCCTTTTGCTTTGCTCCAAATGTATTCCCCAGCAGCTTTGAGTTCGCTGATAGCTGTTTCCTTGCAGCAGGTGGAAGTAACTTGTCAGATTTTTGTCTGGAAAGATCAGATTTCTGCTGCTGCCCTGCCTTGGAATCTAATTTCATTTCTATTCCTGGGTTATCTTCCTCATATTTGTTTCCTATATCTGCATACTGCCCATGCAAATCCATAGCAACTTCCTTTGCTTCAACATTATGCATCGTATCAGTAGAATTCACCATAGAACTTAACTTGACTTCTCCTTCATCCACAACAATATCTTTCACTGCATGAGGATCTGAATCTAAGCTCCCATCAACCTTGTACTTCACATCATCAACAACAATATCTTTAACTGCTTGAAGGACAACAGAATCTGACCTTCCCTCTTGCTTATGAATCCCATCGTTTGGTGTGCAATCCTGGAAAGTATGAGGATCCAAATTCTCTTTCCATTCCATTTTATAATTTCTACCATCAACTGCATTGTCTTGAACCATAGGAGAATCATGTTCACCTTTACCTTCCCGCAAATCATCCACATTAGTAAAGACCTCTTCCACCTCGTAGAATTCCTCAGGTGAAGCATACCCTGCCTCGTTTGGATCTTCACCATCATCAATTGTGGTTATATCAGGTATAACAGCATCATCGTCCAAAAAAAGTACCTGCCATATATATTTTACTGTGTTTGTTTAGTTTGTAAAAAAACAAGGAGGAGGAGGAGGTGAAGGAAGTAGTTGTCACCTCTGCTTTAAAGTCCTTGGGGAAATTATCCTTTGCATCCCACAAAATATCAAGTTCTTCACGACTGAGCATCAGAATATTTGCCCGTACAAATGATGTATGAAACATAACTCTGAACATAATCTCCTCACGAACGAGATCATCAGACAAATGTATACACTCAAGAACAATATCCCCTTGAACACGACAATGGATGTCCAATTTCACGAACATACATTCTGCCTGCACTTCAAAATCTCTTGAGAGAAATCTATCAATATACATTTAAGTAAATAACACAAGCGGTTGTAGTATCAAATAAAAATGATGTAAGATTATACATCACCTGTTGGTAATGACGAGCAAATTTTTTGGTCCTCAAATTAGTTGGGAAGAGAAGCTTAGAACTACCTGCATTGGAAGGTGTTGAAGAAGGATCCTGACCATAAACACGTACAATAGGCCGACAACCTCTTCCATCATCAAATAAGGGAAGGTCTCTGAGAATCAGACAGTCTAAATGCAAGGGTGTGTCTGAAGGAAGCCACCTAAAACCCAAATTTCTCTTGGAAATATACTGAAGATATCTCAGCTGAGAAGGTTGTGGGTTTATAGGAGATAAAAGGTAAAGAAGCTCTCTGGGAGCTTGCTTGTACACCATTTCAAGAGTCTTCTGCACACCAGTGTATTGTTTTCTGTACAAGAGAAGACTTGCTAGCATAAATGCAAGTACTGGCCAGCCTCCTTTTTCACAATGCATCAAAAGAATATTTCTTTGACCCACTACAGATAACCAGCTTTCACTTGATCGAAGGAAGTGGTGAATCACTTCCAATGGCAAAAGTGGACAACCCTCAAATTCCTGTGGGTATTCCATAACGGTCATGTCATATTCTGTCAGTGAGTCTGAAATCCTGGTGCGTTCGTTTCCTTCTTTGAAGTTAAACACAGTGAAGGAAGCATCTGGAAAGTAATCTTGTAGCTGAGCCACAATTCCACCCATATAATCTTTATACTCATCTTCTTCCAACACATCCGTTGAGAAGCAGCAATCAAAAACTGCAAAAATTAGTCAAAGGTACTGTTAAAACAGGGGGGTGGGGGTGTGTGCGCGCGCGTCTGTAAAACTAAATACAACTAGAAGAAAGGCAGTTAGATGTCCAAAAGTCAATGCATCACCATATGTTATGGTGTTCAAAACAAGAATTAAATCCAATAAACTTCGTAAGCTGGATGTAAAAGGAGGAAGATATGGGTAAAAAGCAATAACTCAAATGCTGCTTCCTATTTTCTAGTTGGCAACTCATTCATGAAAAAGATTTCTTGGGTTCAAGACACTGCAAATATAATTGCAATAGTTAGAACTGCAGCATATAGCGTGGGGTCCAAACACAATTCTGACCATAAAATGTCTGTCCACCTAGTAAGTACCAAACATCCAATAAGCTACAAGTTGAGAAGTCTATCTCTTAGCTCCATACAAAAGGGAGAATTTTCCAAAAAGCAATGGCTCAAAGGCTTCCTCATTTGAAGTTGGTAATTCATTTATCAGCTTTGGAAGAATGAATAGGTAAATATATGTTAGGAAAAAGTAATAACAAGACAAAAAGAAAGAAAAAGGAACCTAAGCATACCATAGACGCTATCAGAGATCTCTAAAAGTCGATCTGGGGGCTTCCGGTAAAAGAATCTTCTGAACAGCGCCATTAGATGGCGCTGTTTCTAGCCCAATCGAATCCACACCGATAATTCAGTTGACCACCAACATCAAAGTTCTCGTATGTTGAAGAATTCAGACAATTTGGATCAAGCGATTGCCAAATTTGATCAAAGACCAATGCAATCCAGCTGAACCCAGAAATCATCAATGGAACAAACAAACAAACAAACAAAAAATGAGATTCAAGAAGGGCAAGCTATATCTAGTTGACAATCCAATGGAAAGATGAAGAAATTAAGATGAAAACAAAAATAGCAACGCTATTGAATTACAAAAAATGGAGATTCGAAGAATGAGGAATTGAAGTGAAGTAAGAGAGTATCGGTGCGAAAAAGGAAAAGGGATTTGCTGGGAACAAAAAATTAATGTTGGAGGAAGAGAATGAGAATGAGAGTGAATTGAAATGGGATGAGGAATTGGCATTAGAGAGGGGGGGGAATGGAGTGGGAAGAAGGAGAATAGTCAAACAAAGCTGAACCTGACTCTCTCTCTCTCTGTGTCTGTGTCTCTCTAGCTCTGTCGATGTCGCTTTTCCTCTGCAACGATGAGAAATTTTGTGCAGGCAAGGGGAACGAGAGACGGAGGCACAGGCCTACGTGATTCGCTACGTGCCAAACCCCATGCAAAAATTCTTTTTTAAAAAAAATAAAATGAAATTTACTCAAAAAATAAAGTAAAATTAATTATATTTTTTTGCTTAAAAAGCATATAATATTTATTCACGTGAGTTAAATGCTAAAACATGTCATGCGTACCTTCACATTCAAACAGCATTCATGGAGACCCAAGAAGCCCCAGAATCCTTCTAATGATAATGACTCCTTTGGATAAGTGACGGGAGCCCGTAATGCATTTTAAAAAATAATTTTTGAATAGAAATTAAATGGTTTGATATGATTTATATTTAAATAAACGTTGAAGAAATTATTTTTGATGAAAAATTACTTAAAATGACATAATCTCATTAAATACTACATATCCATATATATATATATTATTTTATATACTGTGATAAAATTAGGAGAAAATAAAAACGGAATAAAAGAAAATATATGTAAATTAAATAGGGTAAAAAGGTAAAAATAATCTAGAAGTTTTTGCAAATGAGCACTAGGCACACAGACCCATTTTGGACTTGAAAGTTTCAAAATGGGGCATTTTTGCCCCCCATTAAAAATGTTAACTTTGACTGTCACATCTGGGTTGGATAAGTTAATCAACTTTGACAATCAATGTTAACATTTTTAACAGTGGGATAAACAAGTTCCATTTTAGAATTTCAAGGTCTAAAATAGCCCCTGACAACTTTCGTGTACTCAATGTCCATTCATAAAAGCTTTAGGATTATTTTTGCCCTTTTACCCAATTAAATACTATTAAAAAGTAAAATTATTCGAATTTCCTAAACACATATTGTCATATATCCTATTTTTCATTTAGATTTATATTTAAAAGACGATATTTCAAAAATATTATACATATGTGTAATTGGAAAAATTTACATATGAATATAAGGAATTTTACCTAAATTTTTTTACTATGTAAGTCAATTCAAAACAGTGAAATGATAATGAATCCTCCCACATGTGAATGACGTTTTAATTTCTCTGTTCCCAACCTTTCTCATCACCCTTGCTTTTTCATTATTGGGACCCCAAGCTAAAGCATACCCAGAAAAGTAGCTATTGCTTCCTTCCACCAAAAATAACTTTTAACTCAGAATGCCATTTTTACCTCGATCCAAATACGAGATAGTAGATAGATGTTTTAAAATGCATTTGATGGGCTTGCATCGCCCATTCCAAACACACAATGTTGGTTGGGTTTGGAAAAATCACGGGTTTAAGTTTCATTCTGGCCTTGTAACCTTTTCCCCCCACTAATTGAGTGAAAAATCAAAAATAGAAAATAATATAATGGCTTTATTTTCATCTGTGTTTTAGATATACAATTATATTATATATATTTAATATAAAATATTATATGGAATGTAATTTCATATTAAATGTATGTAATATTTGAAATTCTTAATACTACATTGCTAAGTTATTATCTTTGTTGTTATTTATAATTAAATTGTTTATAACTTATCTTCTATATATAATTCTTATCGAGAATTTTATGAAAAGAAATTGTGCAAATAAATTAGTTTATTACGTTATGTCAATTCTCAATTAATCATAAATGACCATGCAACTCTTGTACAATACATCAACGTTTACGAGGATGTGAGAGGAGAGAATTAGAAAAACCCTTCAAATTCTGGAGTCTGTTCTTATACTTTCTAGTGATGTAGCTTCTATATTCAAATTGCAGATGACGTCATAATTGTATTTTTTTAAAAGAAAAGGGAAAGAAAACTGACAGTAATTAATACACGAGAGTATTTTCAAACCTTACCAAAATTTAATCGGCTCCTGTTGACCTTTTAAATAATTTAGATCAAATTTTCAAGATCTATAGACTTTGTAAGCTTATGGCCCCTGAATATAACTTTCCCGGGTCAAGTATTTGATTCCTCTGAAGCCCAGAAGACTAAACCAGTCCGAAAATTGAAGAAGACTTTGACTATATCCTTAAGCCAATTACCACATACTAATATATATATATAGACTCACACACACAACTGATAAAAGACCTGAAGAAGAAGGCAAAGACAAATTAAATAGGAGGACTTGAGATCATATAGGAATGAATTGTCTATAATCGATCAAAAATAGGAACACTTGGTTAACAAATCTATCATTTCTTCGTTTGCCTGGCCTTCATCAGACCTCCATAATTAAACTCAATTCTCAATGAGCTTTGTTCCTAAAGAATCTCAGTTTCCCAGCTCCCAGTTCACAAAATATTCTGCTGGATGCTGTCAATTTGATTCTTCCACAGTCATATGTGCTTCTAAAGCAGTAATGTTCAGAGAACTCTTCTTCTTTCATGATCTTGATCTGATGCTCAACTTCAACTTCAACTTCCTTCCTGATCAATAACTTGAAGCCATTAGTCTTCCAATTTCTTCTCACGCTTCTTACCTGCAACATAAAATTAAGAACCTTTCTCCTCAATATCATGTCTTCAAAACTAACTTACGAACCACATGAAACAAAGAATTTACCTTTCTGAAACCAAGACCTTCTTACTGTACGGCGGATGTGACGCTCGTGTCTTTCTAAGAGCTCATCAACGGCATGCATTTGAGATAGCAAGGGTCCTGAAAATTCTACCTTCTCTCCAGAATCCTGATAAATTCAACGCACAGGACAAAGGCAGAACCAAACTGAATAATGGTTTTATCTCAGTACAGGCAAAGTCATGTGAACAAACTTGAAGATCAAACAACTAACCATTTTACTTCTCCTGGATGCTGAATATTCTCTGTGATAAAGGGCAATAGATAGCTCTTGTGAGTGGTATTCATCAGAAGCATCAAATGAGTCAGGTCGATCAAACTTGCCCCATTGGTTCAACATTGCAAGCTTTGAGATTTCACGTGTATCATGGCCCCTTGAGTTGTAGAATTCCTTATTTTCCTGGTTTCTGGAGCCAAAGTTGCTTCTTGGATGTAGTGAAGAATGTTCTGAAGAGTTCGAAATATGTCCCCTCGAAATAGATCGACAATGAGATCTTCTTGAAGCATCATCTTTACGCCTTTTCGCCCACGCGAAGCCACTTGAATTTGAAACTTGTAACACGGGAATGTCCCCGTGAGATGGATTTTTAATATGGGAAGTATCTTCTGCTCTATTATCAGTTGATGGCTTTGGCACCTCCTCGCCTATATTGGTGTTCTCTTTTAGGATGAAGGAAGTTCTACAGTTGACGGCTTGGCAATTTCGAGTTTGATTAACCAAACTCTGTAAGAAGAGAGATTAATCTGGCTAAGTGAGAATGCAGATGATATCAAACACGGATGAAGCAAGAAAAAGTTAAAGAATTAGACCTCTGCGGGGGCTAGTTTGCTGAATCCTGGTGGCTTTCTTGATGGTTTTCTTGTTTCGGGTCCACGAGCTCTTCCACCAATCTTTTTTCTGAAAAGTTCACCACAATATGCTCTCATTAAACTCTTCTCCTACAATGGTGCACGGAACAAACATTGAAGACAAAATCTCACCTCCTTGACTCCTCCCAGTGTTTTGCATCAATCTCCTTGCTGGGTGAGTAAACAGGCAAGCTTGACGGGTCACATGCATAAGGCTTTGTCTTAAAATACTGAAATTGGCGGTAATGCATCAGAAGATTAGGAGTCTGAACTCATATTTCCATGATTCAGATGGTCATAAAATTTTGCATATGTATGAAGGACAAATCAGTGCAATGGATATTACAAAAAGTGTCAACGACTTTAAATTTGAACAGTTACCTCGGATGAAAGAGCGGAGGAAGCTGTTCCACGCTTGTATGATTCAATGGAAAGAAGGGTTTGAAGAAGATTCACAGTGGTTATGGGAAAATCTTTAAAGGTCTCTTGGAGGCAACTATTGTATGTTTGCTGCGGCTTAAACAAAGTTGCATGAGGAAGCTTGGTCTTTTTCCAATATTCATCAGGTGGGGAGCCACAAAGTTTGAAAATTTTGTGCAATTGTTCCACCTGCATCCATACCAAAAACCAATCTAAATAAGTTTCAAAACAAAAGGCTAAAGCTTTTTTAATTGATCATTTTTTTATTGACCATAAACATTAACTCCCATCTGAGCTTGAAGAAGATTAAATCAGTAGCCTTGAAGTTTCGTTTCATGTTCAATTATACACACGCGCGAGATCGGTTACTTATCAGAAACAAAATAAGCAGCATCAATCTCAAATGGTCCTATAAGAAAAGATTCCCATTGAAACTTCAAGCTATAGATGAGGAGATTGAAATACCTCTGTTCTACCCTGAAGAATTGGCTTTCTGAAAAGAAGTTCTGCGAATACACAGCCAACACTCCATAGATCCACAGAGGTACCATAATCTGTGGAACCCAGCAAAAGTTCAGGAGGACGGTACCACAAAGTGACGACACGGCTGGTTAAGGGCTGTTTGTTCCCAGAAACAGAGAATTTCGCCAATCCAAAATCAGCAACCTTTAGTATCCCTTCATTGTTGACCAGAAGATTTGATCCTTTTATGTCTCTATGCATTACACCACGCGAATGACAATGATGCAGTCCAGACAACAACTGTTTCATGTAGCATTTAATCTGTGCAGCAAAATAACCACATCCATTACTTCCCAAAAAGAAAAAAAAAAATAGGGCAGAACATCTTTCTACACACTGATACTACTTTCCAATATCATCCAGTATCTTAATCTTATTTATCGTAAATCCAACACTGAGATTGTTTTCATGGTGCACCAACATCACCAGATGTAATTCTTCAATTACCTCCGGTACCTTAATCTTATTTATGGTTAGGAGGGTGTTGGAAGCACCAGAAAAAATAACACCAGGATGATGAATGCAACTACAAAATAATATCAGGTACATTGGATGACAACTTAGAAGTAATCAAACATGCGGTAGTTTAAGAATCATTTTTTCTTTGTTGGGGGTGGGCTCTCTGATTACCTTAAGATTCTCATGTAGTTTTGACATTAGAGAAGTTAGCTAGCATACCTGTGATTCACTAAATTTGATATTAGGGCTGGACAAGAGCCCTGTGATGTCATGTTCCATGTACTCGAACACAAGGTATATGCTAGATGACAACTTAGAAGCAATCAGACCCTCCAATTTTACGATGTTCGGATGATCAAGCCTTCTCAGAATCATTATCTCTCGTGCCATAAATCTCACACTTTCTGGCTCAAATATGTCAAACCTTACCTTCTTCAATGCCACTATCTTCCCTGTCTCAAGTTCCTTCGCTCTGAACACACTACTGTATGTCCCCTGCCCAATCTATTCATCATACAGTTTTCACATAAAAACCATCAGAATTATACCTAGGAGTAGAAAAACCAGAGATTTATACACAACTTAGATTACAAGACCAATCAAGTGCTACAGCAAAAAAAAAAAAGTACAGATTCAGTTTACCATGAAAGAACAGAGACTTGAGAATACGGTTTCTAGCAATGAAGTACAGATTCTTAAACAATGGAACCGTTTAATTACCCGTAAAAGCAACCGGATCGCAGCATTGTGTTCAGTGTGTAAAGGTGCTTAATAATTTTTCACTTCATAATGCTATCAGATTGAAGTTTCAGGGAGTAGTACATGCATAATTTAACAACCTTCTCGAGCTTCTCAAACGCGTCAGCTCGGAGGGGCACCCAACCCTGAATGGCTTCGCTGGCGACGGCGGTAAGCCACGCCGGCCAACCGGCGGCGACTTGCTCTCCTTCCACATACTTCTGCAGATTCCCTAATCTGAAGCTCAGAGATTCATCACATCCCCAAGTTGAACTCTCTCTCTCAGACTCTCCCACTGACTCACTCTTCTTCTTCTTCTTCTTCGTCTTCTTCTTACTACCGTCCAAATCACCCAAGCTCCTTCCCGAATGCCCCAAGCTCGCATTGCCCTGAAACAAATCGGAGTGATCGACCGCCGGCGTCACCGACACCGTCTGCCTGGAGTTGACGCAACCCATCACAGATACTTCATTTGGAAATTGCAGCGAAAGAAAAAGAGACAACGAGGAAATGTAGTTCGATATAATAGAAAAACTAAAACATCATTTCTTTCTTTCTTTGTTTCTTTCGCTTTCTCAACTTTCCCTTCACTCTAATGCGGCAATCGCGGGAGATTGTTGATGTGAGACATTAAATGAATCTCACAAAAACAGAACAGCGAAATCAACGGGAAGATATAATGACGTGATTCTCTGTTCTTCGCAACCTTTAATCTCTCTGCTTTTACTTTGATACAGCCTATATGCTAAGGAGGAAAACTGCATGGGAATGGAAGTAGCCTACGGCACGTGACGCTGTAATACATAATGATAATAATAGGTTGCTCCAAAATTATAAAAACTCCAAACGATCGAGGTTTAATCGAAAGTTTTAATTTTTAAAACGATTAGTAAAAATAGGCCAAAGTGAAACTGTTGGGTTTGACTTTTATCCGAGCTGTATCAAATGAATGTTGAGCTAACATAATCTCAGTATTTGTTATTATAAAGCACTTGTGTGTCTCTGAATCTAAAAGTAAAAGATGTTTCTGTGGAAGGAGTTCATAGAAAAATGAGAAAGGGAAAAGAGAAAGAGGAAGGAGAAAAGAAAAGGAAGATGTAAATAAAGGAATAAAAAAAAAACAAGAGAAGGGTTAAGGAAGTGTTTGTGAATGCGTGATGCTGTGTTTTAACACTTTACAGCATCAGGGTCTGACATAAATGCTTTAATATAATGAATGGCCTTTGAGTTTTCTCTTTCGTAAAGAGGACGCTTTGGCACTGTGAGTGGGTCTTCAAAGTTCAAACCACAGGCGTACTAATTAAGGTTCAACGCCCTCACTCCACTCATCGTATCCAACTTTGGGACCATTAATTATCAAATTCTCTCTTTTCAACCATCCTCTTTCTCATATCCATGATCCAATTATGCTCACCTATGCATATTCGTAATTTTTAATTTATCACTATTATTTGTATCCTAATGTTAACATGTATACACACACATACTTCATTTCATCCTCTCACAATTACCATTTTTTAGATAAGTTATAAAGGTATTCCAAACTACTTTAAACTTAAGATTTATCCATTTCTAAGTTTAGAATGTAAAGGTTTTCATCTCTCCTAACAAATATGCTTTCCGAGATTTGAACATACATTCTCCTCTTTACGAAATAAGGCAGCTTATCATCTCAACTAGAGTGTTAGCCTTTTTATACTAATTTTTAAATACATAGAAGATTATAGAAAATATCTGAATCTATAATAACATCAAGTTATGAGTAGTCACAATTAGTGTCTTAGATTCCAACATGTGATCACACGATTCTGGGCAGAAATTAAACTCAATAAACACTTGTATAGGAATTTAGCAATGATGAAGCACGTATTTAATTTTATTGTGCCATACATTATTTAATTTAAGAGTGCACGTATTTGCACAACATTTGTTCAGCCATGTTTGAAAAGATAAAGATAAGAATAGAAATGATTTAAAATTGAAGCTAATAAAAAATGAACGGAAGATTTCCACCTCCCATTCCACCAACTAAAAGCCATAATTGCTGGTTCTCAGATCTAAACCAAGGCATGTCTGAAGTGAGACCATGAAGGCACTCGATTGTAATCAAGCCCATAAAGATAAAAACATCGCTCACTTTGATTAAATAATAATAAATTCATAAGATCTTGAATCACGATTGGTAATGGAACTGTGATTTGAGGATATTATATTTCTTTGAGTGGCACATTATAATTATCCCATTGTATAAAGAAGAAATTGAAGAGAGAGAATTGCTACAATGTATTTATAAAAAAGTATTACAACAAGTTAGTACTAATAAATTCACGTATCTCACTTATTACGATTACATTCCCTAAGGAGAAATGTGAGCAGCTGAGAAGGCAAGAGAAAAAAGTTGGTGAGAGGTCAAAGGTTGTTTTTTTTTTTTTTACTTTTTTGTTAAGTACATGTATCCTCGTATTAAAGATAATTATATTTGAAGTATCATTAGACATTAAATGTGAACGCCTCTTACAGTAGATATTCAAAATTTAATTCATCATGTTGTGAAAAATTAGTCTATTTCACTAGACCGGGTCAAAGGTTGCTGAATGTGGGTGATTGGTGTTGAGTTTGGTCCAGCAGCTTCAATAGTAAATACAAGGCCTAATGAGATACTGCTTCATAGCTCTAAAACATTAGCTTGCTTATAAAATATGAATGAGTGTTTTTATTTGTAAGCTAAAAGCCAAAATTGCAATATGAGAGGCTGAGCATAAAAACATTCGTTCCTGGGGACAATGTCTATTTGAATTATAATGGAGATCAACAATTGGGCAGAATTATTGGTTTTCAAACTTTTCAGAAGCAAGGGCACCTGAATTTTACGGTGCCTTTCAATTCATTCAATGGTACTGGCAGGTTCCCAAAAGGGCAACAGCAAGGCCACACAAATTCTATTGCCGTAACATAAGACAAGAGTGCTGGTACCAATTAGGAAATATGGTCACAAGCACTATCAAATTTCTTTTAAAATAAACATGGAGGTATTTTTCTACTACAGACAATTTTATTTAAAACATTATCATATATTAAATATGGACACCCCCCAATTAGAATTAGAACATTAATTCATTATGTTACAAGAAACTAACCATTTCGATTAAACACAACCTCATTGGTTCAATCAAGTTAATTACTCAAAAAGGCGTAGCATGCTAATAGCATACTTAAGTAACCAAAGTTCTTGACCATGTTAGACCTATATTGCAAATTTTTAACTATGGCAATAATCTTGGCATTATACATAGCTTTATCATTCAATAAAGTTCTTGCTGTACCTAAAAGAAAAAAAACGGGGGGACCTTCAAGCAGTAAGCACCGTCTTTTAAAAGCCACGGCATCATGAGGCAATTGGTTGGTCGGAGACAGGAACGCAGGTTCAAACTCTTCGGCTGCATACCCAGTAAGGCGCATAAATCAAAATTTGTGTTACTGGTTTAAATTTGCAGGTTCTTCACTTGTTCTTTTCTGCATCTTTATCCTATTTCAAGATATTCGTATGCAGAAAGATTGTTTGTTAGAGACGATGAAGAACGAGAATGTATTAATTTTTTTTTCCAATTTCGCCTGAATTAGCTTTCTAAACGTTGACATAACCCCTCTCTCACGCACACTCGATGGTTTTATACTAGTTTTTGTGCGCAAATTTTTGTTCAACTGAATTAAGTTCCCCATTTCCCCAAGCTATCGTATTGATCAGTTTAACATAAAAGCTGCAACCTAACGAAAACCAAATGATCGTCACCAGCAAGGAAAAAGCAACCTCACCGAAAATACATCGTCCAATAGAAGCATTGTTGGGCATTTCCAGCAAGGGGCAAGATGTCTCGGATAGAAATTCCAGCCGTGCTTAAATCTACATTATTTTTAATGATATAGACTCTCAATGTATGATCACTCTGTTATCCACATGCACATCCTTACCATTCCACCCACATAAAATTATTCATATATTAATCAATCCTGCTATGGAATGTATCATTAGTGTTTTAGTCATTGAAAGCAGAACGAATTCTGTAACTGGGTTTAGCACTCCCACCGTTTGTTACTAACAATATACATGCTTAGTCCACGCACACCCCCTCCCCCATATCATGAGACCCTATTTCACGGGAAAATTTCAGGAGTAAGAAATGTGATATATAAATTGTCAACAGATCCATAAATTAACACTTGCAGCACTAGAGTACACCAGCCCATCCTCGAAAAAGACAAGGCTATGGAAAAAAGGCTTAACAAAATTATCATCTTTACTTAAATGGAAACAACAAACCGCCAACCATCAATTCTTTGGTCCAATATCCTTCAGGGCACAGATCTGCTCCTCCCCCATGGCAGACATGACACTAACAACAAGGTCCTTGCCCTCAGCAAATCCATCCTTTATCTGCACAGCAGCATATATGATGTAACTATATGGGAGGAAAACAATTGAAGTGCCGGCATTTTCACATGATACATCAAAGAAACGTACTTGCAGATTGTTGATATAAAAGGAGGAGGAAAAAGTAGAGAAAGAGAAAGAAAGTTGGACTGCACCGAACCTGAGAGAGCAGACTTTCATCGGTTGGAAGCCTCAGGTCATCCTTGGTGTTCCCATTTTCAGTCAGCAGACTAACCTATAACGTCATTTAACAGCAAAAGCCAAAAGTAGATTCAGAAAACAAGCACTATAGTTGTGCAACTCAAGAACAGCTAGCAGAAATGTCAACTTACAAATCCATCCTCAGAAATGTCAATGAGCTGATAGTCAGTACGATTCACATGGGGGACCTGAGAAGAAAGATTATCATATAGCAGACAATCTATGCAAATTAACAAGGTAAAATTAAGAAAATAAAACAATTTCATGTACATACATCACAGTTGTGAGAAGAGGGCACAATATCTTCCAGCTTCTTGGCAGTGAAAATATCAATCCCAACAAAGTGGCACTTAGCATGACCATGCTTACCAGTCTTGGAAGTTGAAACTTCAACAACCTGCCAGAAAGAATAAATTGAATCTATGAAGCAAAGACTTCGATTTAAACATCCACATACAACATAGACGCAAGCCCAGAAGCAGTGTGCCGTATCAAGAAATTAAGGCATAAAGACTTATGTACACCCCAATTCAACTAACAGGCAGTGCTCTGGAAGTTATAATTGAGTTATATGCACTTTTAGAATTTTTTTTTTTTTTTGGATGTATTGCAGAGCTACTTCAAATTGCGATGGCAATAACATTGTTATATGTGGAAGTAACCAATCGATTCAAGCATAAGGATGAAATCGAGCATGCAAAAAGAAACTCCTTGGTGGTAAACAAAAATAAGGTAAATGAAATATCAGGCCTTAAATGTAATCTAAATTAAGTATTAACTGGGAAACACAAACAAGGACCTAAAGCACGCTGAAAAGATACCAAAAACCATCAATCATCAATCCGACAAGGAAAACAACAGCAACTTCATGAATGTTGAAAGAATATTGCTTCCCAAAGGGAAAAACAAAAACAAAAAAAATCTAAATCAGATTAATCAAGCCTCAATGAAGGGGATAACTCATATCGATCCCAATAATAATAGTCCTTCAAAATCTGCCAGAAACAATAGCTTATATTAAAATCTGCCGCAAATTAAGACATTTTTATTCCCTCGGAAAAATCTATGATAACAAATAAATAACTATGTGCAACAGAGATCAAAGGTAGAGGAAAAGGCACAGACCTTGCAGGGGCGGTTCTTGATGACGATGTATCCATTCTTGCGGATAGTACCAGCTTGCTGAGGATAAGTCTTGGAGGCTCCAGCATCAGCCTTGGACTCAAAGTGATGTTCCTCGTCCGACATGTTTCAACTTATCTAGCTCAGTTCACAGATTCAACACACTGGACTAAAGGAACCAGCTAAAATGTCAGAATCGACGGATGACGAGGACGAAAGTTGGAGATATGTATAGATTTATATATCTTTGAACCCATCTAGGGTTTCATTCTTCGTCTTTTCATGTTGCGGGTCCAGAATAATTACTGACCGTTAGATTTAAAACTGCTCTATCGTTAGATTTCCGGTTATGGAAAGTCAACAAACAGCCGCGTCAATTGGACGCTAATTCCTAATAGGGCAGGGCCCAATAAAAGATTTTTTTCCTGGTGATGATAAAAGATAGAGTACTTTTTTTAAGTCACAAAAATAATTTTTAAGATGTCCAAAAAAAAAATTAATTGTCCTGTGTTTCATTTTTTTCGGGGCACAACTTTGTTTTGTATTGTTCATGGGAAAGCATAGATGTTTTTCTTTAAGTAATAGTTATCATCATGGTGTTTTATGATACCAGCATTATTTTTTAAATACATGGGTGTATTTTGAAATTCAAAAAAATAATAAAAAATTGATGTTATACCATTTTTATAAACCTTTATGCATCTGATAATTTGATTGACATGAAAAGGATATTTAAAAAACAGAATCAATGTCGGAATGAGGCCAATTCAGATGTTTTGTGGGTTGATTTTCTATGAAAGAATGGGATCATCAAACACAATCCTGTGTTTTATTTATTAGGTTGAAGATTGAAAACATCCTTAATTTACCAACAATATGAATACTAACATGTATTGTTAGCTCCAAGCCTCGAAGGAACAAAAATTTTGAGAGCTATGTTTAGTGTTATCTTCTTTGTTTCCTTCCTTCTGTTTTTGTTTCTTTTTAATTTAGAATTTTGTCTCGTATGTTGCATATCAATTTATATTTGCTCAAATTGATTATCAAATAGTAGTTTGATTTTTACCAATGTCTATAATGAATGGTTTATAAAAGAATAAATTGTTGTGAGGTTGGCATTTTCGTGAGATAGAAGCAAACTCAACCGCAATAAAGTGCAGAGTGCAAAAGAAGAACCCCATCTTATCCATTAAAGGGTCAAATTACTAACTGGAATGCCTTCCATCACTTTGTGAAGCAATGACATTTTTTTTCAGGTAAAGCATGTATATCCTCATAGTGTAAACAATCATGTCTAAGGTACTTCATAAATTAAATATGGATATCTCTTTTAATGAAATTCAAATATCCACTCGTTACGTTACGGGGATGAACTCATTTAGCTAAACCTAACTCTCATCGGTTAAAACAATAATATTTATATTTGACAAATAAAAGGCATTTATTTAACTAAGAGGACTTAATCTAATGGTAGAAGTTAATCCCTCACAACATGATGAACTAAGGTTTGAATCCCAATTAAAAAATGTACCCACATTTAGTGCCAGTACTTCAAATATGATTCCCTTTTACACATCTATGCTTAAAAAAACAATTATTTACATGTACACTCACTTCAACTCATGTGCATGTTCTAAAATAGTTTTTGGGGAAAAAAGAAGAAGAAGACTGTTCTAAAATAGTGCTCCACAGGTTTTTTTGGCTTGATAGGTCTGGAAGTATAGAAAGGGAGAAAAGAGAAATGGAAAAGACAAGAAGACATTGGAGCTAGAAACAAGGAGAATACTATCACACCGAGAGCCTGCACTTGGGTTCTGACGAAGTTCACAGCATAGTGATTCCCAAAACCCATCACGTCAACTTCAAAATAGTGGCTATTCCTAAGAAACTTCATATTTTGCTTCTCTGTTTTTCTTTGCCATTGTCCTCCGCAGAAATCACTGCTATTATTTGTTCATCTTCTCTCACATTTCAACTCATCTTGAAGGTTAAGTCCATTATATGATCCTTGTTAGCACTCTGTTACATTTAAATTTGGATTTTATTAACATCACTTTCTGTGTTTTTTTTTTTCTGTTACAGATTATTATTTACTGTGAGTGAAAGTATGGGTGAAATTGATACTAAGCCAATTGAACCAGTTCGAACTGCACTATCCTTGTTTGAAGATAAAACAGATCATCAAAAGAACTATCAACCCACAAGGATTAAGGTGAGTTACAGTTTGAAACAGAGGAGCCATTGAAAACTCATCCAGTTGTGTGTGTGTGTGTGTGTCTGTGGATTGAATATCAGTTAGAGAAAAACCCCTGAATTGATACTCATGAACGAAACGTGTTAGATGATATGTTTTTTTCCCTGTTTTTAACCACTTTGCTTCATACATAGCAAGAATATGAAAAGGAGATGGAGGACTTGTCCAAGCAACTAGCCAGCTACAAAGTTAAATTAGACGCCAAAAACGCTGCTCATATGCAAGCACTTTTTAAGCTAGAACACAGTCAAAAGATGACTTGGGAACTATCTACCTTGCTGAAGAATTCTGATTCTGAAAGAAACAAGTACATGAATGAATGTGTAGAGAGCAAAGCTCGCATTGATGAACTTGAGTTCAAATTGACAGAGATGACTGAACAGAACTTGAAAAATTCGAATATCCAGGAGCAGCTTCTTCAAGTTCTGAGTGAATTGAAAGCCACACAGAGGGAGCTTCTGAGCAAAGAAACTGAACTTGTTAAAGCACTGGAAAAAGCAGAAGAGATGGAAAGTGCTTTTGAGGTTGAGAAGTTGAAGAAGAAAGAACTGCTACACCAGGTGAAGGAGCTCAATGAAGCTATTCGTAAGTCAAAGGTTGCTGCCATTGAAGCAGAGAAAGAAAAGCTTTCTTTGCTCTCTGATAGAGACCAAACAATTGAGTTGGCTTCAAAAGCATTTGCTCAGTCTCAGAGACATGTGGAAGATTTGAAGAATCAAATAGAAATACTCAAGGGTTTAGAAAATGAAGCACTTGCTACAAATGCCATAAAAGAAGACTCAAACCAGCAGCTTCAGGCAGACACAGAGGCATTACAAATGGCGTTGAATCAGTTAAAACAAGAGCATCACATTGCAAAGGAGGAGATAGATGACTTGAAGATTACTATCCAATCGCTCAAGGATCAGTTACAGAAGGCAAAAGCAGAAGCGAACAATCTAAAGGAGAAAGACATTGCAACCCCATTGAAAGAACATATATCCATGGTCAGACAAGCTAAGAAGACAAAGCAAGTTGAAGATGCAGAAGTAGGATTATTGAAGAAGGAATTGCAGGTTACAACGGCGAAGATTGGAGAGCTAAGGGCTCGTGCCGAGCAGGCTTTAAGCCGGGCCGAGTTGGCAGAGAGAGCCAAAGAAGCATTGGAGGATACATTAAGGAGACAGAGAGAACAGAGGCAGAGAAGGAAGGAGGGTCCAACATCTAAACAAGATACTGAATCCTCATCGGATGGAACCTCAAAGAAATATTACCCATTAGGGAAGGTTCTAAACATGAAGTTCTAGAAGTCCTTTGTGTTAAATAGGAGTAGTTTTTTGTTTTGGTGAATTGAGTGTCACAGAACTAAGACTCAATAGAGATGAATGAACATTTTTGTTCCTCCATGGATAATCAGTCATTTGCAATTAATTATATTTTAGCTTCTTTGAAAGGTAATAGTTGTGATTGGAGCAATTACATACCCTGCTTGTTGTGATGAATATGAATACGAAGAGAATCTAAATGTATCAGTTAGAACTTAAGACCCTGTTAATGTCCTGCTTAGTACATGTTTAGTCACCCTTAAAAAAAGTTACCTTTACATATTGCAAGAAAAATGCATTATAGCTATTTAGCTAGCACATTATAAAATCACTTAAAATAAGTTTTTTTTTATTAAAGAGTAAGTATTTTATTATTAAAAATAATTATGTTTGAGATACTGTAAGGAATTAAATATTGACACCTCTCACAATGGAAGATTCAAAATTCAATTTATTATGCGAGACATTAACGCTTTCCGTTTGATTCACATACTCCCTGTTGTTGTTAAAACACATAAAGTAAGCCAAATTGGATGGACAATCGAAATTGGGAGTGGCATATGGAATTTGAATTGTTCATCCAGTAATTGATAATCATCTGTACTCTCTTTCAGCCCATGAGGCCCAATAGATCTTAGACCATATTCCTTTAAAAGCATTTTATGATTACAACGTAGTCAAGGCCCAGGAACGTGTATCAATGGATGTTGGAAATTTGTAAAACCAACAAATTAAGGAAAATAAAAGTAAATTATCATTAGTGCTTCTTTAAATTACCATGTAGTATTCGGTACTGGCGATTTAGCAAACTTTGTTATGTCAGATGTAACTATTTCAACGTAATAATGTTCTTTTTTTTCATTTACAATATTTAAGTTTATTATTCTGTTTAAAAAAAGCACATCACATGTATATAAGAAGTTGGGAGATATTTTATACCCAAAAAAAAAAAAAAAGTTGAAGGATATTATTCATTCAGTAATTTTCCTACAAAAAAACCTTATTGATAATTGCTTGGGGAGCACGGTGAGGTTGAGGAAAGTCAGAGACACACCACTTTGATTCTTCTCACCTCTCTGTGTTTCTTCGTAGTATTTGATTCCCATTAATTTGATGGAAAAGAGAAAAATAAAAGATCAAAGTCATGAGGATCGTGGCAAGCAATGTGACTTGTTCCCTAAAGCCTTTAATTTGTCTCATTCCTTTTTCCAAGAGAGTGTGCTCATGACTGCTCTAAGTGTTTTCACTCTTTTAGACCAATCCACTCTTCTTTGTCTTTGCTTTTGAATCATTCATCACTGTTTATATGTATGTACTTACGTTAATGTCCCATAATCTCACGTATTCACCTATGGGGGGGGGTCAGCACCTTGGAATTGCTTTTATGTACATTCACCATCTAAAAATACTGCCTGGTCCCACGTTAATTATGATGAATTTTTTATATGCGTCATTAGCTTGAACTAATTTTTTAGTGCATTTAGCATTTTAAAACTTTCCATATGCATCCGTTCAACACTGTAAATTATTTTTTTTGTGCTTCCAACACCTATAATTGCTAAAATCGCGATAAAAAGTACTTTGTGATGTTAAATCCATCTGACCCAATGGTTCATGGTATTGGATGAATGTTCATCCATAAAAGTTTTCATTTACTCCTAAAAAAGAAAGTTGCATTGCCCAAGTCAATATCTGCTTCTTTGTTCAAAGATAACTTTGGATTCTGTTTGTATTAATTGTCCTTCAGTGGTGCCCAGCACAATTCACTCTTTCTATGATCATGTATTCATTCCACTTTTCTTAATCATATTACTATATTCTTAAAAAATTGATTAATCTAAATCGAGTATTTATAAGATTTTTCGAGTGGTAAGTTCTCCTAACAAAATTTAACATTATTACACATCTACAATTGGATGTCTTTACTAATACAACCAAATAGTTATTGGTGTGATTCTGGCAAATCTAACACTCCATCCTTAAAAATTTTATTGCTGGTCTTGCATGCACTACAGCTTTTGAAAGGTGTTAGGTGAGTAATTTTTTTTTAATAAGGCATTTAAAAATTTTAAAGAATATTAAATATCCTTCTTTCGCCTATATAAATACTCAATTAACAAACAGTGAGAGAAAGTAAAAATTAATATTATAGTATCAGAGTTTATGGTAACTAATAAAAATAATGATGAATTATTTTTTGAATACTATGTCAAATGTTTATACACCGAAAGTATCTTTTTTTTAAAAAAAAAATTTTGTATACACCATCATAGAGCACGGATACTATATATTAGTTAGATGATTCTCACCAATAATTTTTTTTATAAATACTTTTGTACAATTTTTCTATATGTAGTGATTATTTTATTTTTCTAATAAATTGCGTGGTTTACATGGAAGCAGGCTCCAATCGAAAAATAAAGTATTGATAAACTTTGTGGCTTACATTAAGTTATTCAATTATATATCAACGTTTGTCTTATTTTTTATATGGATTTATAATTAAATAATAATTTTTAAAAAATATGACATATTGATATATGTCATTAGATAACCTCATGCAAGGAATTTGACATGAGTATATTACAAAATATGAAATATCTTATCATTGAATATAGTGGCCGTTGATATATAATTGATTCATACATGCTTGATCTGGAATTTGATTGAGATCAGAATTGAAATTTCAGACGATGGCGAGAGAATGCGAATCAAATTAATTAAATGGATGGGAATTTGACGTGACCATGAGATGATGGAGATGGTCTGAGAGAGAACAAATCATGAAGAAAAGAAAAACGAGGGGGTGGTGGCAGAATTTGTTTTGATCGGAAGCGTCAAAGTCAATAATAAATTCTTATATACACTTTAATTAATTTTTTTATTTAAATATATTTATCATTTTTCTCCAAACTAATTCATCAAACTTGTAAACTGATATATGATTTAATAATATACATCAGTATTTGAGAATATATATGTATAATTAAATATTTTATTTATATTTTTTTTATCTTTTTTTTAAAAAAATTAACTAAATCATATATTGAAAATTTTGATATAATATTATTTAAAGAGGGAAAAAAACAAAAAGAACACGTGTGGGAGGACAATAGTTGTGTTCCAATCAATTGCGTTTGAAATTGCGGGAATATTGGACCTCAAATGTCCAATTCTGCGTGCACGTGGGTGGGTTTGGTCACTTCTCAAACCTCAGCCCACACCCACTTCATCGTATCGTTCATTTCATAGTTGACAATGACCCCTTTTTTGGGTCATGTTTTTAAATAAATAATAAATGAAAGACACTCATCTGAACCTCTATGTAAAATATTTAACTAATTTGATTCTACTAAATAAGTTAACTAAACTAGTTAATGTGGTATTTTTTTTTTTCTAAAGCATCCTAATCTCCTCGATCCCCTCTTGCGTAATTATTGTTAAGGGAATATTAGTAGAGGTGATTTAAAAAAAAATTATAAATAATTTAAATGTGTTTTACATCAAATATCGAGATTATTGCATTCTTTCACATTTCTTCTCACAAAGTATTTATTACAAGAGTTAAGAATAACTTTCAACCAACATTGAAAAAAAATTTTAACTACAATAAAGTATGTTGCGATACATTTTTACCGATCATGATTTAAGATGTTGGATGAACCTAAAAATATTTTAGGGATGCTTTATAAATTTTAAAAAATACTTTAAAACGTTGGACGCACACAAAACATTTTAGGATATTATATTTACTTGATGAAAAATATTTTAGAGAGTTGGATGCATTTTAAAATAATTATTTTTGTCCTCCTCCATGTGGTTGAAAAAGTGATTACCATAATTTTTTTTTGCCAACTGATTATTGTAATTAGGCTTTTGGTTTAATTTAAACATGAGCATTGAGGAGACGCGCTTTTCCCTTGTGCGATGGGTTTACTTTGGTGTTTTAGCTTTTCAATATAAATATTTATTTGGTGAAAAATGAAAAGAAACGTGAAATTGCTAAGAACGTTCCAAACACGGCTTGTTATTTATTATATGTGGGTATTAAGCACGCACAAGATTATTAATTATTAATTACATAAACGTAGTGATTGGGTGTTCACGAGGACATGGTTTGGTACTAAAGTTAGTTTTCAGGCACACGAATTTTGACTTCCTTTTCAGGTTAACTTATCGAATTTTGATTCCTGTGCCGAAAACAGAATCTACCTTACACTCTTCGGATTAAAACTCAATCCTAAATTTAAATAACATTATCCATGAAATATCTTATTAATAGATTATTTATAAATACACGTATAAGTGTTTTTTAAGGGGGAATTACTATAAAGTTCTATGCAAGATAATTAATATCATAAAGGTTCCAATAAGTTGTCAATACGAGTTACTTGAATTGTCAATAAGATCTTTCTGATATTAATTATCTTGCATGTGAATTTATAATAATTTATCCTTTTTTTTTTAAGTTTGAAACATTTATTTGGCATTAATGAAGCTCGGGCGAAACTTCCTGGGTGCCAAAAATAGAAAGAAAGAGCCAATTACGTGTGTGTGTGTGTGTGTGTGTGTGTGTGTGTTCGTCCTTGCATGATACATGTGACATGTGTTCTTGTTGTTCCCTTCGAATACGATTTTAAAAGTACCATTGGTTAGTGTTGATTCAAAATTAGGATGTTAAATTTAACTATTGCGTTTCCTACCTTCTTTTTTTTTTTGCCATTATTTTGTTCGCCGTTTGCTTTTTCCCCCCTGTAATAGCTTCAACTTTTTATTTCAAGTGCAAAAAAAAAAAAAAAATGTAGTTATATGGTGATAATTAAACCTAAAATTACGTTTTGAGCTTTAACATCTAATGATGAATTTGTAATTCACATTTGATTGCGTATAAATATCGTGTGTTAGGTCAGTTTGGATGAGAAGAAAAGTGGAAGGGGGAGGGGAAATGGATAAGAGAGAATAATAGAGAGAAAACATAAAGAAAAAAAAGGATAACTATCTAAAAGACTAAAATATCATTCCATGTAAAACTGGATCATGTTTAAAATCAGATTAATTAATTATAAACTATCTATTATTAATATATAGTAAAAATATAAAAGGTTTGAAAAATTGTACATTACGTTTGTGAGATGATTTTGCTTAACTTTACGGAGGAGTCATAAATAAAATGAGAAAAATTTACATCAAAGGATAAAACAATATTGCCACTTAAGCATTCCCACCACAAAATCACGCTAACAAGTTAGGTTTGGAAAACCCACCCCAGTTTCCTCTCTCTTCCAATCTAACAAAAAAAAAAACACACTTTCTAATTTCTTCCCCGTTTTCTCTTAAACTTTTTTCACTCCATATAAGGAGCTTATTAATCTTTCCCAAGTATTTATTAGCATTAAAAACAAACATTTTCCATTTCATATATTGATGAACGTCACGTTTTCTATATTATATTCAATAAAGATGTTTCATACATTTTTCATGTGAATCCCATAAGTATTTACTATATTAATGGGTTATAAAAAGAGAAATTAGCAAAAAAAGTTTAGGTGCTGTGAGATTCATATGAAATGATAATTATAATATTTTTGTTGAAAATAACATAGATGACATAGCATTGTGAGATCATGTACATGTTTCTCAAGACCAGTTGCACTAAGATTTTGAATATCCACATCATTAAACATTTTTTAGATATACCTATATACTCCCAAAGTGTTGCCTCATACATCATACTCTTATAAATAAAATTATTCCAACTATCAATCTTTGCTTCTGGTTTATAGAAGGAAAATTAATTAAGAGAAATTTATATTGGATATGAAATCTATAAAAAATAATAATTAAAATATTTTAATTAGAGAGAGTATAGTGTATGGATAACACAATGTTTCAGGAATACGCAAGTATTTCACTTTTTTTTTGTCAGTTTTATCTATACGGAACTTTTTTAATTATGTCAAACTTTTTTCACTTTTTAAATTAAAATCTGCTATTTAATTAATAAAATTAAAAAACACATTTATTGCGGGAAAAAAAACTACAGTTTTCAAAACACATTTATACTGGTTCTGACGTAAGAGATCGGAGAATGATTATTACAAGTCAATCATTCAGAACTAATTAATTAATTATGTAGAGTTTGCCCGTGATCTTTTTAAATGTAAAATATTGTAATTAATCCAACTATAAAATCTAAATCGTTCTTGGCTTTCATTCCAAAAAAATAATATTTTATATGAAAAACACTGTTTTCAGTTTTCAGATTTTATGGTTAGACTATAGGATTTTATATAAATTTCAAAAACTAATAAAGTAATAATACAAACCGTATAGGAGGGGAACATTGACCATTATATTGTATGGTCCTCTATTAATTGCAGCATAATTAACTTCGAATTAAAGTTAAATAATCAAAGGTTGAATGTGATGGGATGAGGCCAGCACGTGTGTCATCGTCACCTCCCAACGTTGATTACGTTATTTTCTTTTTTTTTTTATTCAACGATCGACGTTTCATAACTAGCAAATTTGAATTTTCATTTGATTAGTTAATTCATTTATTTGAATATAACCTCATAAACAACACACACACACAGAGATAGCTATGGATTTTGGACCAGACGCACGGATGAAGTGAGGAATAAGAAATTCCCTGACGCAGCTGAATTTTGATATAAATTATAAAAGCCTTCATTTTCATTTGACCATTTGATTTTATTTGTGTGTATATATATATGAAACAGTCCAGTTTGCATTTGATAATATGTTGCGGAATTTTATTTAAATTATAAATGAGAAAAATAATAATTGACATATCTTTAAAGATTTATCAATGAGCCACTTTCATTTGTCATTGATAAATTATTAAAAGCTATTAACAAATCTTTAAAACTTATTAAGTATAAATTACTTTACTTTGGATCTAATTGTGATTCTCTCTAATATTACTTTTGGGTTTTAATATATAAACCAATTAAGTTTTTTGAAAATATTAAGAAAGTTAAATAAATTATTTAATTATAACATATATTTTTAAACACGGGACCCTAGCCACAATAAGTTGAAAATGCTAGTATTAGTGTGAAAAGGCTAACTACACAATACCCATTTAATTTCCTTATTGATTGATAAGACATTATAGCTATAATTTCGGCTCATGGTTCATTAAGATGTTACTCTCTTCATTTGCATGTCAATGATTTTTAGCAATTTTTTCTGAGTCCACATCTCACATTCAACATTTTCAAAACACAAATCACACGCTCCATAATTGATGCCTGTCAAATTCCTGGAATGGACCATTAAATTAGTGCATAAATGAATGTTTATGAAACCCTCCATGTTATGTTCTTATAAAAGCATGAAACGAATGCCTGAGAAGCAAGAGCCATGTTAATAAATAAATAAATAAGGAAATGAGTTTAAAATAGTTATTTTGTAATGTCACTGTTGGGAAATGTCCCTCAAGATCATCTTTCGGAGGAATGTCTTTTATCTCTTTCCATCATTTTCTTCTTTTTATAATCATCTGATCACCAATTGAACAGTTCATGTTCATTCTTTTACAAAATAATCATCAAAATTTATATTGTAAAAATAAAAATAAGCAATTAGATTCAAATCGCTAAAATTTTATACGAACTGTCTAATAACTACAATACATAAAATAAAAAAAAAATATTTTGTATCGAACTAATTCCAACCATTCAAATGTTAATATAATAGGGAATGAGAGGAACGGAGGGGGATAGGAGAAATTCCTCACATGTGAAGATCATGCACACATAAACTGAAATCCTTAATTTTGTAACTTTAATTCCAAAAATCTAGAAATAGGGGAAAAAATAATAATATCAACATCGATCATTTAAATCAACTAATAAAAGGTTGTTACAACTTAATCGATGATATTGTAAAAGAGATACCAAATACTAATCCATTAAAGACCAGGTTACCCTACTAAACAAAATGTTTAGTGGGAATAGTTAATTACATTTGGACCGTCCAGATCTTATCTGGATGGTTCAAATTTAATTTTTAAATTTTTCTAAAAGAATTATCCCAACAAAATTTAAAATAAAAAATAAAAACAATCTCTCAAATATTATTTTTTAAAAAAATTAATTTTTTATTTAATAAATCACTATTTAAAAAAAATTTAAATTTGAACCAAGTCCCATATCTTATTAATTCTAAGCGTAATCAGGTCCATTAATTTATGAAAGAAATAGCGGATTACTGCAAGAAATGGGTTCAGGTAGCAGTCCCTTTCAGCCGATTAGCTTGAAATCTATTCACTGCATTTTATTGCCTCTTTAATTAATAGCAAAGCTTTTTGAAAATTAACACCTTCAAATCCTGGCTCACATCATTAATGACGTTGGCCAGTCCTTTTATGGTTTGTTTTGCCAAAATAAAAAAACGTGTTTTGTTTTGTGGCTTTGATTTGCTGCTGTTCCGCTAAAATAAAATTCTAACAGGTATTTTATTTTTTTTAATTATATTCAATTTTAATGTGATCTGTTTGACGTTGTTTTAATGTATCGGTTTATTTCATCAGTAATAAAATTGTCGTTTGTTAAAAAATCTCATTTATTTCATTTCAATTAATTATTTTAAATCATACCTTTCAACTAATCTCTTGAATCCAAAAGACATGGTTAAGGAGACCTTAAGATGGTTATTTGTAATTGATATATATATAGAGAGAATTTGTGTCAATTTTTTAAAAAACATCCCTGTTATTTAATAATTAGAATTAGAACTCAACACATATCAACAAAATACTTGATAAATAGAATTATTATAAAAAAGAAGCAATTGGTGTATGAGACAGAAGAGAATAAAACCCAGGATAAAATAAATACTTTTGAATATATTTTATATCTAGGATTTAAAGGAGAGCAAGTGAACATGTTTCCGTCAAATATATTGTAAGACCTTTTTAAGCAATGAATTAATAAATATTTATGTTATATATATAATACCCCTAATTTATGATATAAAAGCTAATAGATTTTTTTAGAAAGATTAAAAAGATTAATTAACCGCTACATTTTTCCTCTATTCATGTGAATTTATTTTATTGAAGAATAAATATTGAATTTTCTTTCACCCATGAGATTTTCATTTAACCCACTTAATTGTCCTTCCACAGCATTGCCCCTATTCAAATTTAGAATACTATTCTCTCTCTCAAATTAAATGCAATCGAATTCACTTAATGAGTGAATGAATAAATATAGCAAGGAGAAATACTTACATACTCCTGAAGTGCCATATCATCTATACTCTGTCCAATAAAAATGTTCCAGGTGTCATCTATTGCGGATCTCATATCCCATAAATTTCTCTTAATTATTTCTCTTAATTACTCCTCTTTTTCTATAATAGATATCTATTGTAATGGGTTATAGAAAAATGAAAATAATCAAGAGAAATTTATGGGATATGAATCAAAATAGATGACATTTGGAACATTTTCATTGAACAGAGCATTGATGATGTAGCAGGTACTCAATGAATCTTTAATTAAGGAAAAACAAATGAAAATGCATAATCAAACTTAATTAACAATCTACAAGGCACGAAATTTTGAGTTAAAAAAATACCTTCAAAAGTTACTCATAATTAAACGGAACATATATATACATATATATATATATAAAGCAATCTACGAGTATGACTAAATGGACTGTATATATATAAATATATATGTCAAATTTAATAAACTATGGAAGTGTCTTCCCCACGAATGCTGAGCATTAACAATCTTAATGGTTTCCAAATCATCTACGAAACTCACAACTCCATCCACCCAATAACAAAATGACCAGCCAAGTCTTTTTCCAACTTTATTTTTTTATAAATTAAACAAGACAGCCTTCGATCATACTAATTCATAAACATAAACAACCGTTTTGTCTCACTTATTATTATTTTTTTGTTCTGGGCCGAAGAAGCATGTTTGTAATTGTCAGGGTCTCTTGTTTAGAGTTCAAAGTCCACGCATTAAGGGTCAAATCTTCACCGAACCGGTCAGCAACGGCGGCTCGGCCTCGAGCCTCGACCGCCCCCACTTCTTCTTCCCTGTGAGTTTCCTGATCTTTCTCTTTTTGAACCATCGATCACAAATCAAACAAACACCAGAAGGTGGAAACATATAAACCCGATTTGACATTCACCAACAGAGAAACACAACTCCAACCACCATTTTTTATTTTCCTAATTTATTACTAGAAATCTTTATACTACCATAGTAATTGTATTACCTCACACAATTCAAGAAAAAAAAAACAACGGATTTGAAGTTCCTATCCGTCTGGCCCAAGTTCATCTTTTTTAATGCTTGCAGCGATTTCACTCCAACAGATACCCTAAATGGTTTCGACCCCCCCGTGTTCTTTTGACCCTTTGAAATCTCAGTCTTGGTTTTTCTCTGTATATGAGTTCTGAGAAAAAAAGGAGATACAAGTTGCAGAAGACGAGAGGAAGAAGAAGGAGAAAGAGAAGGAGGAAGAAGACAACGCAAACAGATACATAAATGTCAGAGCATGTAACAGATTCCTGGAGTTTACTATTAATCTGTTCCTTAATTTTTTTCTCAGGTACTGATTCATAGCTCTCTCTTTTATGTTTCAATTCCTTCTGGGTTTTTTGCGTGATGCTTAAGGATTCTTTATTGAACATGATTGATCTTTAATCTTTGTCGTTGTGTTTCTCTGTACTATCGATTTCCGCAAACAGTTTTATGTGGGTGTTATTTGTTTATTCAGGAAATCCTAGGTTTCTTTCACGCTTACCGAGGCCGTTTTGTTTATGTTGTTTATGTTTTTTTTTTGTGAGCAGGTAAAATAGTTGCCGGAGATTCTCTGGACACAGACAGAGAAGTTTTGCTTCAGCTCAAATCATACCTCAACAATCAGACTCTAGTAGACCAAGGACGATACACAAACTGGAACACGACGAGTTCGAATCCTTGTGAATGGTCGGGAATCTGGTGCAGCGGCGGCAATGGAACAACGAGGAGGGTGGTCGGGATCGACCTCTCCGACAACAAAATCACCGGCAAGATATTCCAGAACTTCTCTCACCTCACTCAGCTCACACATCTTAACCTCTCCCGGAACACACTCTCCGGCGAGATTCCTGCGGACTTGAGGCGGTGCCAAAAGCTCAAGTACCTTAACCTCTCCTACAATATTCTCCCAGAAGAGTTGAACCTAATCGGTTTGACAAACTTACAAACTCTTGACTTATCGGGCAACAGGCTTCATGGTGATCTTGGGTTTAATTTCCCTGCCATTTGTGATAATCTGATCACTTTAAATATCGCAGGGAATAACTTCACTGGTCGGATTGATGAGTGCTTCGATCAGTGTTTGAAATTGCGGTTCTTGGATTTGAGCACCAATAAGCTCAGTGGGAATATATGGATGGGAATTGCAAAGCTGAGATTTTTTTCTGTTTCAGAGAATTTTCTCAATGGGAAAATCCTTCCATCAGCTTTTCCAGTTCAGTGCAATCTTAAAGTTCTTGACATTTCAGAGAACATGTTCACAGGGAATGTCCCTAAGGAGGTTGCTAACTGCAAGAATTTAACGATTCTGAATCTCTCTAGCAACAGATTCAATGGATCAATACCTAAAGAGATCGGTTCAATTTCTGGGATTGAAGCATTGTACTTGGGGAACAATAGTTTCTCAAGAGATATCCCAGAAGAACTCTTGAAATTGACCAATTTGGTATTCTTGGATTTAACTAGAAATAATTTTGGTGGGGACATACAAGAGATATTTGGGAAATTGAAGCAGGTGAAGTATCTTCTTTTACACTCAAATTCTTACACTGGAGGATTATCTTCATCCGGGATCCTCAAATTACCAAACATTTTACGCTTGGACCTAAGCTGCAACAACTTCTCAGGTCCATTGCCCAAAGAAATCTCTCAAATGTCAAGCCTCAAGTTATTAATGTTAGCCTACAATCAATTCTCAGGACTTGTTCCATCTGAATTTGGAAACTTGCCTCGCCTTCAAGCTCTTGATCTATCATTCAACAACTTATCTGGGCCAATCCCAGCAACTCTGGGAAACTTAACCTCTCTTCTATGGCTCATGCTTGCAAGCAATTCATTAACAGGTGAAATCCCAAGAGAGTTGGGGAACTGTTCGAGCTTGTTATGGCTAAACCTTGCGAATAATAAGCTCACAGGAAAATTCCCACCTGAATTGGCTAATATGGGAAGATACGCCATGGTCACATTCGAATCAAATAGGCAGTATGACACAATCAGTGCTGGCTCTGGTGAGTGCTTGGCCATGAAGAGATGGATTCCTGCAGATTACCCGCCATTTAGTTTTGTTTATGACATTCTTACAAGGAAGAATTGCAGAAGCATTTGGGACAGACTGCTTAAAGGGTATGGGATCTTCGCGATTTGCAGTGCAGGTTCATTTTCACCGATGTCTCAAATCTCTGGTTATGTTCAGCTAAGTGGGAACCAACTCTCTGGTGAAATTCCTCCAGAAATTGGAACGATGCAGAACTTGAGCATGTTGCATTTAGGGTTTAATAAATTTTCTGGGAAACTACCTGCAGAGGTGAAAAGTATGCCGCTCGTGGTGTTCAACATAACACGAAACAGTTTTTCTGGGGAAATCCCTATGGAAATTGGAACCATGAAGTGTTTACAGAATCTCGATCTCTCCTACAACAATTTTTCTGGGGTTTTCCCCTCAAGTTTTACGAGCCTGACGGAGCTCACCAAGTTCAACATTTCTTATAATCCCTTGATTTCGGGTGAGATTCCATCGTTAGGACAACTAGCTACGTTCGAGAGATACTCATATTTGGGGGATCCCCTTTTGCGTCTCCCAAGCTTCATCGACAACTCCACTGATGGTCGCAGAAACACGACCTCTCGTAGCAGAGCCATAAAGAAAGCCACGAATCTCTCTGTTATTCTGGTGGTCTTTGCTGTCATTCTGGCTTTCTTAGTATTCGGTCTTCTTACTGTCGTAGTCTGTCTACTGATAAAATCCCCATCGGAAGAACCACTCATGAGAGACATAAAACTCGACCATGAGTCTGGAACCTCATCCCCATGGTTGTCGGACACAGTTAAGGTTATTCGATTGGACAGAACAGCTTTCACGCACGCTGACATCTTGAAAGCCACAGGAAACTTCTCAGACGACAGAATTATAGGCAAAGGAGGATTTGGAACAGTGTACAGAGGGATATTTTCAGATGGGAGGGAAGTGGCAGTGAAGAAACTCCAGAGAGAAGGACTTGAAGGAGAAAAAGAATTCAGAGCAGAAATGGAAGTTCTAAGCGGCCATGGCTTCGGCTGGCCCCACCCAAACCTTGTCACACTCTATGGTTGGTGCCTCGACGGTTCAGAAAAACTACTGGTTTACGAATACATTTCAGGTGGAAGCTTAGAAGATCTCGTAACCGACAGGACGAGGTTCACTTGGAAACGACGGCTAGAAGTAGCTATTGACGTTGCTCGAGCTTTGGTTTACTTACACCACGAATGCTACCCTTCAATCGTTCACAGAGATGTGAAGGCAAGCAATGTGTTGTTGGACAACAAAACAGGGAAGGCCAAAGTCACGGACTTTGGACTAGCCAGAGTGGTTGACATCGGAGACAGCCACGTCAGCACGATGGTGGCCGGGACAGTGGGGTATGTGGCGCCGGAGTACGGCCACACGTGGAAGGCGACGACAAAAGGGGATGTGTACAGTTACGGAGTTTTGGCTATGGAGTTGGCGACTGGAAGGAGAGCGTTGGATGGAGGAGAAGAGTGTTTGGTGGAATGGGGAAGGAGGGTGATGGATCAGGGAAGAAATAGATCGACAGGCCGTCCCGTGATTCCGGTGGTGCTGATGGGTTCTGGTTTGCTTGGAGGTATGGAGGAGATGGTGGAGCTGTTAAGGATAGGGGTGAGGTGCACGGCGGAGAAACCGCAGGCTAGGCCGACGATGAAGGAGGTTCTGGATATGCTGATCAAGGTGTATAACTCCAAGGACGGTTCAAGCTATGAACATCTGAGTCATTCTCATTAGCGAAGTGAAGAAGCATTTTTTGCTTAATAAGGAAGGAAAATTAGAAGAGAGAGAGAGAGAGAGACAGGATGAGAAGAAAAACAACAAAAACAAGGGGAAATCAAAAAAGTGTGCATAGTGTGAGCTGCAAGGTAGTTTATACTTTACATAGGGAAAAAAATCATCTCTCAGTGCACATATGATTTGTTTTCTGTGTATACAGAGATCTTCATCATTCATTATGCTGGTAAAGTTGTTCATTTTTGTTAACCCACACTGTTTCAGTAGTTTTATTCAACTCTATTTTTCAAAAAACAAATTTTGATGAATCCTTCAGCATTTCAATTGGTTGAAGCGGTTCAAACTTTATATATAGTTTGTATTACAACTAGATACTGACCCCGTACTATTGTTTCTGGGTTCCTCTCCCTTTTGATGACTTCCGAGCATTTCAGTTTCTCCAACTTTGATAAGACTGAAAAGAGAAACTTGTAGGCACAGAAGAGAGAGAGAGAGAGAGAAACTTTTTTTTTTTTGCCCCAAACTTTTTATTTTTAGCACAATGGGAAGATTTCATTGCATCAAGAAAGAAAACTGTACAAGCCAATGATTTACACAAACAATTTGAACATTATTGTCTTCTATCAACAGTATAAATGTCCGTTTGGATGCCCTTCCACGTAAATTTACAAGTATGTGCATCAAGAAAACTGTACAAGCCAATGATTTACACAAACAATTTGAACATTGTCTTCAATCAATAGTACAAATGTCTGTTTACCCTTGAACGTAAATTTACAATCATATGGGAACAATTTTATTTTGATTTACATAAACATAATTTACTAACACTTACGTAAACATGTCGAATGATTTGCAGAATCTTCCATGATAATAGATTAATAACAACAATTCTAAGTGTATGTTCTCCAATAAGCATCAAGGAATTATGTACAAGTGTAATACACTGTTTCTTAGGTTTAACGGTATAATTTACTTTTCTAACATAATTTATAGTTTAAAAGATAAGTATGTGAAAAATATTTTATTTCGACCTACATAAACGTGATTTTAGAATGTTTATTTAAAAATGCTTAGAAATGGCTTCTTATTTTCTTTTACTATTTTTATGACTTATAGAGTTAATTGAGAGCTTTTTTTTTTTATTTTGGAAAAAATCATCCACGCAAACACAAGTGGGTATGACCTACATAAGGTACATTGAAGCATCTGCATTATTGGTGTGCTTCTCTCATTCCTTATGATTCATGCAACTATATCATTGCTGGTTGACAACACAAGTTTGTCATGTTTCCAACGTTTTAAAATTTTATTTAAATAATCTCTCATTCATTTGTCTCACCTCATCATCAACCCCAGTTCATTGTATAAAACTAGCCACCGGCTAAATAATATAATAAGTTTTATCCTATTAAATGATATCAATTACTTGGATGCTATCATGTTCTTGTGTTTTACGAAGAAATCGCTTTTTACATGCATCATTCACCCAAAAAAATAATCATTTAACCTTTTAGACTTTTAGATTAGTGTTATAAAAGTATGTTTAAATAATTTGAGATAATTTTTTTTGAATACTTACCATGTAAATATTAAATCACATTAAAAAAAATGGTTTATACTCCTGATTTAAATTAGTATTTACTGATTTTTTTCAATTTTTTAAAAGCCCTTTTTCACTTGTCAAAGTCATTATTTGTTCAACTCTTATCATGGCACCTTTATGAACATTCTGTGCACATATCCAAATCCTATGAACCAATTTTTTTCCCATCTACTGGTCACATATAGTTCCAAAATTTCAAAGAATTCCTTTGAATAATTTTCTCCCATTCACGATCTGTTCCGCATACCAAATGGGGTGAGAACCGAACATCTAGGTTGAGATGCGTGGGATTCTTTTTCCTGAAGCAAATCAGGGGTGGTAGGCTTTGTTTTATTACCCTACATATTCTTACATGATCTATAGGATTAGACCCAGTGCAGTCCTAAAATATGCAGAATCATATAGATTGTCCCCAATCTTGTAGATTTGGTAGGCTGCTACTTGTTCATCATCTCTCTTATTGGACTAGCAATTATCCGAGAGATATTCTATTTTAAATGCTTTTTCTTTTTTATTTACCTTTGGCATCTAGCATGGCACTTTTTTTTTTGACTAATTATATATATATATATATATATGAGTAACTAACTAATTTGAATTGAACACTTGTAAAACGTGATAAGCTTTTTCAATAAAATTTAACACTACTGCATTTATGGTTCAAATTTGAAAGGTCTGATGTAAGAAATAAACTCTAAAGCAACAATATTAGTTCACTTGGTTTCTTTGCCGTTCATTCTCTCATGAAACCTATCAAGTTAGAAGGTAAACACAAATCCAAAACGACCTGAGCAACAAATCATGATTCTCCGCCCAGAAAAATAGCAGACACACACACACAGAGGCAAGCACGACATGGAATTTTCGGCTAGACATTACTCAGGTGGGTGTGTGTGAGTGATTTCAAGTCATTGATGGAAAAGATGTGGACATATTAGCCATTCTTCACATCATTATTGTCCCACTGCCAACACAAAACAAAAGCACTCAAGTACTCCTCCACTACGTTACTTGGTGCATATATCAGTTACAGAATGCCAGCACTGTCTCGTTGAGGTAAGAGGTGAATTACTGGTCTGTGGATACTAAAAAAATTAATTAAATTAGTTGTTTGTAATAAATGTTTATTGATTTTCTAAAAAATACTCTTAATAGAAACTCCTTTAATATATGTAAGTAATAGAAATATTTGATATAAACATAATTGAATTTGGAATATAAAGTGTGCTATAGTTTTATATTTGTAACCAAAGTACACATTTTATCTAACTCATATCCTTGGGAGAGGAGAGAGAAATTTCTTCCTCCTCCACATCCCCATCCCCCTAAGCTGTCTATATATTGGACGTGAATTAAGCTGTTGTTTGAACCGTGAGCAATTAGAAGAGGTTCATCATTAGACAGGGAGATGGATCAGTGCTCTAATGGAGTTGCTGCAACAACACACAGAGATGTTTCTCTTCAGGAAATTAGCAGAAGGCTAGCTGAGTTCGCTGAGCTCAGAGGATGGGATCAGTATCACAGTCCAAGAAACCTGCTTTTAGCTCTTGTAAAGTCATATGCATACTTGTATTCATTTGGGTTCCCTTTTTCTCTTCTTTTTGTGAAGATTTCCGTGGTGTGAGATTTTTGCAGGTAGGAGAAGTTGGAGAGCTGTCTGAGATATTCCAGTGGAAAGGAGAAGTAGAAAAGGGATTACCCAATTGGAACAGAGATGATAAAGAACATTTAGAAGAAGAACTTTCTGATGTTCTTCTATATCTGGTTCGCCTAGCTGATGTGTGTGGTCTTGATCTTGGACAAGCTGCTCTCACTAAGATTGTCAAGAATGCTCAGAAGTATCCAGTTAAAATCCAGACAACCAACAAAGCTTCTTCTTAGATTCATCATCATGTAATATGTAATGTAGTAACCAGATTTGTCATCAATGAATGAGCTGAGATCAAAATTTACCATCAGTGTGTGTTTTAGGTAAAAAAAATTTACCAAGGCATCTAGTTTAATAAGTTTTTAATTCTAGGGGAATTTCCCAACACAGGCATCTACCTAGCTGCAACTAGTTTGTGAGCATTCACTGTCATTTCCTTAATTTGTCTGTGGTATTTATGCAAGTGGGAACTTCTGTACTTTTCCCTTTTGTTTTTCTACTGAGCAAATCACCATGAGATCAATGTAATCACTAAAAAGTATTACAATAAGGAAGTAGTATGGATATGCCATTATTTTCTGCACTCAAATTTATCATCAACTTTTTGTGAGACTTTTTTTTTTGGTTGTTACATTTCTTCTTTAAAATATTATGGTAATTTTTCTTTTTTTACTTCCTCTTCTTTCTTTATTATAGCTGTGACTTTACCTCTTTTGCCAAGATTCCTTTACCTATTTTGCCAGGATGTAGTGGGAAATTGGTCTTTCTGTTATGAGATGCTTTTAATCTGCAAAATCATTTGTTTCATCATTCATTTGTTGAAATAACAATAACCGTGTTTCACTGTTCCCCTTTTGGCCCTCTCTGAGTAAATAATTAATTTATTATTTGCTAAATGTGTGGAAGCACAAGCACGAAAGGGGATTGCTGAAATTTATATACTCTTTTTGATATAACCATCCAACATAAAACTGCTTCCTCATATTCTTTCTTTTTTTATGCCGTAACTAGTTTTTCTTATTTACAATATAAATCACTTATAGAATAATGTTATAATTTATAATATAAATTACTTGCAGGATAACTAATACTTATTTTTTCAATGTTGCCCTTCAATTAGTGTTCAAATGTGATGCATTGTATTTTTCTCTCTCCTTTAAAGTCTCATTTAATAAGAGTTAAGTTGAAAAAATAATTCAACTAGTAAACTCAAACCCATATATATTTTTTTTTTATACAATCAAACTCATATATTATTAGGCCCAGTTCTTAAGATGAATCCTGAACTTTTTTTTTTTTTGATAGTAGAATCCTGAACTTGATATTTCCTTTTTTAAAAGCCCAATAGTTTAAGATGAATTAATTAACTCCTTTTTACTTTTTTGAACTCCCTTTTACTTAATTCCACCATCAATGATTTTTTAATTTAAATTAATAAATTCTCATTTAAATTTTAATCAATTTCAACGAAATCGTATTTCACCAATAAGAATTTTTTTACTAATAATAAATTGACACGTTAGAAAGACATCATCTATTATTTCCCTCTCGTTAAAGTTTTACTTTGAAACTTCAATTTATCACATGTTGTATGCAATGGATAAAAAAAATATATTACGGCATTCTGTTGCAAATATTTTAATAAAATCTCAGAAAAATATTGACTACCTAGATTATTACATTAATAGCCCATTTGGTTCGATTACATAAAAAAGGATTACATGTAATCTTAATGCATTCTATTGATTACATTGTTTGGTTTGTATGGTGATGTAATCGAATATAAATCTGATTACAACAGATTACGTCAAATCAGGTAATCGCCATTACATAGTTTTTGTTATGTAATCCCAAATACAGCTTGTATGAATTAACATGTAGATACTTGTATCTTTTATAAATCAGTATTTATACATATATGTTATTCATTTTTAGTTTTGATAAAGTTAAAATGTTTATTTTGCATTTTGTTTTTATTTTTTATAAATAAAATATAAATTATATTTCATGATTCCTCGATAAAGTATCAAACAAATGTTATGTAACCATCATTACATTATATTATATTCTCATCCATTACATTCCATTGCATTTCCATGAACTCCATGACCCAAACGGGCTATAATATTTAGGAAAATAATGATTGTAGACTCTTAAAAAATAGTGGCTTATACATATTCTTGGCATCAAGTATCCATTTCCTTGCATTTTGCTCTAACCGTATTTTTGGATTCAGATTTCTAATAAAAAAAATTAGAAGGAATTCAACCCAAAAAAAAAAAAGAAGGAGAAAGGCTGAAGAGAAAAAAATATATACCCTTTTCTTCTCTACTCTTATTTTGTTTCAATGTCTGGGATCGAATCCATGAATATGTGGGAAACATTTAGTTTCATCATCAACATGACACTTGATGCATTAACGAGAAAAAAGATGTATACATCTCACATATTTTATCTCAAAGTTTTCTTTCCAATAATGGAGGGATTGTGGGGGGGAAAATACTTTATAAAATTACTCAAAAAAAAAAGGGCCTAGTGCACATTTTTCCTCTCATTTTTTTTTGACAGGCACATCTATCATGTTAGTGAGGATAATTGTGTTTTTAAAACCTATACAGACTTTAATTATAAACCTTGTCTTTAAACAGTGAAAGTTCCTTCAACACTGGTTAATTTTTTCTCTCTCGTTTTTTTTTAAAAAATTTCATTCAACGAAAGTACAGAAGTTATCCTATTTTGTGCTGTTGCTGGCTGACGCAATGCCGAATGTAAACTTGTGTGGGACAGTAAAGACTATAGACACAAGACAGTGGTGTTAATATCAAGATACAATTTGCTGGAGCCAATCCCAGATTGACACGTTTGAAAAGCAAAGGAGCATAAACAATATACTATTAAATTAATACTATAATTAGCAGTAATAAGTTAATCAGGTTACTTAAGCTGAGTCATGAACAGGGTTGGCCATGAAGAGAAGAAAGGAACAGATACATTACGACCCAAAAACGAGGAGGCGAAGAAAGGAACACATCTGTAACTTCAGACGCAGACAATACTTGAAGTTTCCTCCCACGTGGAATTCAACCACAAATACCTCTTTATGCATATGTATGTCATGTTGGTTTGTGTATGACCCCCCCCCCTATATTTATCTTTATTAATTATTCAATTTAATCCAGTGATTAAGTTAATTTAATTGGAAATTTTCATGTTTGATTGATTAAGTAACCAAATCAGATAAATCGTTAGTAGATACTTGCACATCAAATCATCACACACGCACAAACTTGGGGTTCAATAATATGGATTTGATTTTGCCTAATAATAATTTAAGTCATGATCTTGTTGATTTAAAACATTTATGTTTATTGGCTTACTTTACTCTCTCAGGTTATGTAAATGTTTAAGTTTAGCCTGATAACGAGCAGTGGATAATTATAAAAAAAACCATTACATATGTAAATCATAGTTTAATTAGTTTCTAATTATTACAATGCACACAGATCATACATACATATGTATCAGAATTACTTCTTTAAATTTAATTTTTAATTAAGTTCCAGATATAATATTAGTAATAGTATACAATCTATAACTGTCTTAGATAAACACACGCACAGTTTTTTAATTAATCAAATCAAACAGTTATATATATTATGTCAATGTTAGAAAATAAACTACAAATGCATGTGAGGATGAAAAAGTGACAATTTTTGCTAAGTGTGTTTTTGAAATGTAATTTAAGGAACTAGTCTCAGTGCTAAGCAAAAAGCTTAACTTATCCTACTAATATGATCTGAACTGTTCAGATCTGATATGGACTGTCCAGATTTGATTTTATAAAAATATATTTTTTTCTAAAAAAATGATTCTAATAGATGCAGAATAAAAAATAAAAGCAATCTCTTAACCACTATTTTTTTAAAAAATAATTTTTTACTTACAAAATTATTATTTTAAAAAAAATCAAATCTGGACCGTCCAGATCTAGATCTAGACGATCCAGATCAGTTTAGTAGAGTGAGCTAAGCTTAAAGCTTAGCACTGAAACTGGTTCCGTAATTCAAACATGCTTGCAAGAATAAAAAAAATAATACGAAACTCTTAAATATTCTAATGGATGAGTGACTTAAAAAAAGAATATGAAGATGATAAGATTGGATAGTTTCAACTTGTAGATATATTATGTAATCAAATTAGATTCTTCATAGTCACTTAAAAGATTACACACACTAATAGGTTTGATCACAATGTCTCACCTTTCCTTAATTACGGTTTCTTCCAATCTGTTTAGCTAATTCCACGGGGGCAATCTGGTAATAATGGTGAACTATGGGGGCCATTTATGTCACTAAGTACACAGTTCATTGAGTTTGCATGCGGCATTCTTAAATGATAAAAAAAATAAGTGGGACCCTTGATGACTACTATAAAGCAATTAGAAAAAACCAATAAAGAATGAACCAAATCCCATTAAAAAATTAATTTGGAAGGATCAAGGTTTGTTTTTTAACAATGAAGATTCGAGTTTTTTCTTTTTCTGCGCCATAAAAAAGCAGAAAAGATAATGTCTTTTTTATTCTTGATGCTGTACCCGGTGGTTTGTATAGACTGTGCAGAGACTCATGTCTGATTTTGATATTTCATTTACTTGTTCATTTTTTTTGGGGAAGGGGATCAATAGTCATACCGTTGATATTTTTCTTTTACAAAATCCAGAAGCAGTTTTGGAGGAGAGAATCTAGAGGCTGTGTTATATTATATTACATGCATGTTTTCTCATACTGTTAGAAAAATCAGAAAAAAACATAAATGAGAAAGAGACGAGGAAGAGAGAGGCGAGGGTGTCGACAACTTTAATGTCCCTTCTCATGTAAGTTTCGTTTGGTTCAGCGGATTTCATTCTTGGGATCTCTCTCTCTCTCTGATATCTTCCTTGAGAGAATGGCCCAGCAGATCCAAATCCCCATTTTATCTGCTTTCCCCGTTTTCTCTGAAAAATTTACTTTTTGATTTTGGAGCTCTTTTGGGTCACTTGTTCTACTTCCGGATTTCTGGCTCTCCATTCGGATGCTTTTGTTTCTCTTCTTTTTCTTCTTCCACATAGCAAGTGTCGAGGTACAATGAGTGATGATTCCATTGTTGGGTTTTGGACAGTTGACGAGAATTAGATTTCTTCTTCGGGTAAGTTTATATTGATTTCCTGGATTCCGTGCGTAAAGAACATTTTCCTGATGGGATTGTGCTGATTTTCGTTTTTGTTTTCTTCTACCTTCTCTGTTTTTTTTGGCAACGAATCATCAGTTTTTATGGCCGAATTCGGCACTTTTCAAAGTCTCTTTACCATTTTGGAACAGTTTTGAAGAACGATTCCGATTTGAATCAGTGACTTGTGTACTCAGCATCAGTAGCATCGTCATTTTTCTTCACTCGTTTTTTTTGAGTGTTCGAGTTTCGAAGGAAAGGTTTCAATTAATGTCGTAATTAATTTATTTCCCATCGACTTGTACTTTATTCTTTCTCCTCTTACAATTTGTAAAGTTCGATCGGATTCGCTGTAAATTTCACTGCATGAATGTGGTTCTCATACATTCTCCATTCATTCGTCCAGACACTTTTTTCCAGGTTATCTGACGATTTTGATTGAAGTTGCTTTCAGTTTCTGACCCCAAGAAAAAAATCCATAATAATTTCGGAGGATAAGAACTATCGTTTTCAGTGGCTTATTCATCGTGATGGATGATTCTTCGGGCATCTGGTTCTGTTTCAAAAGATGATTTGCTGGTAAGATTTGTTTCAGGATATTTTTGTCTTCTGGTTTCACGGGTTGTCAGCATAATTCTATCCTCAGGGAATTATCTCCTCTCGTCTTTTTTCCTTCAATCAGCCTCACAAATAAAAGTTTTAAGGAGGGAATCATTTTGATCCTCCATTGCTCTTTGTTTGCTTAACTTTCTCATGGATGCAATTTATTCCATTTGTGAGCTCAGTTTGTTGTCTCCTAATCTTCTTCTGGATTAGCGACATTTACCGAGATCGATATCTGAATGACTTCTGTTCTTGAAAGGGGATAAATGTGCGTTCTTTCTGTGGATACTCTTATCTTCACCGAAAAGTTTTGCTAATATCCTGCATCAAAGCATCTGCTATTAGACTGGAGTGAATTTAAATCTTTTATTGAGAAGGCAGCTTTACTCAGTTTAAAGTAATGATGAGAGTTCCATTAGTTCATGTTTAGCGACTTTAATATGAAATAAATATGCAGGGTGAATTAGTATAGTCATCTAGGATCTGTATCTATAAGACACTTCAAGTGTAGTTTTACCCTGAGGACATTGGGAACTATCATTTAGTTGCATGCAGGGTTCTAATGTTCTTCAATTTTGCCTTTCTAAATTTCTTTCGGTGTTTTTCTTCTGAAGATGATAAACTCATAAAAGGGAATTATCTGCTTGCCTTCCTGACCCTGGAAACCGTCAATGTTCAAGAATTATGCTGTGTATGCAAACTTTGTTTGTAGCCTTGGCCACTGGATGACAACATTCTAAGATCTACAAACCATCCTATGTAGTTTTATTTCCTTATTTTCCTGGCTCACAAATACTTTGTCTGAAGACACCACTTTAGGTATTAGTTAGCAGTATTGTATTTCCGTTAACAATCATGATACAGGCCAACATAAAGGGATGTTCTTTTGGGGCTTATATTATTGTTTCCAACAAGTGACTTACATTTGGTTTTGTTACAGGTTTTCATTCAATTGGAGCTATGGCTACCATGTTATATAAATTGTAATATCTGTATGTTCCATGATGGCATTGTTGGGTATGGGCGCAAATGTGCAATGCAATGGCACAGTACCAGGATATCACTCCACCAGGGACCTCATATTTAGCACTGAAGGCAGCACAAGGACCTCATCTAATAATAACATTGGAATACAGAATGACCGCTTCAACAATGGGTCCTTGCCAGTATCATCACTGGTTCTCCATTCAGAATACGATAAGGAACTAGTGAAACGGACAATACTCAAGCATGAAGCCATGTTAAAGGAACAAGTATGTTATCTATCTATATTTTGTCATGACCTTTGCTTTTTGATGTATATTTATTATCAGATTTTTCATTGTGCTTTCATCCATAATCAAGTTTTCACTCAATTGCCTTTATGTTTAGTCTTTTTCAAATTCACGCCTCTTGATATCCTGAGGTCATATATATGACTAGTTTTTGTAATGCGTTGAGATGGAGAATGACACAGACCCCTTAGGATCTGATGTGGTTGCTTTTAGAAGAAAGGGACAAAGGGGATGTGTTAAAACTGAATCAAATATATTGCATGTTGTAATACTGAACATAAAAATTAAGGAGCATAAGGAAACCCTAGTAAGTTTAATCACAATGATCTTAAGAATTAATTGTCATTATTTCACTTTATCAATATTGTTCTTTCATAAAAAAATGTTTCCTTTCTGTTAGTTAGATATGTTAACAGTACTTATGCAGGTTGTGATTTGTGGCAATTATTTTGTCTTCCATTATTATTAAAACCTCATTGATTTCCTAACTATTTATATGTCTCTGAATGTGCATCACTGTTCAGATTCATGAGCTGCACCGCCTTTACAACAGACAGAAGGAACTAATGGATGAAGTTAAAAAGAGTTTTGATAGGCATTTAAGTCTGGGGACATCATGGTCAAGTTCTTTCCCATCTCATTTATCTTCTAAAACGCCAAACTTGCCATGGTCAAGTGGTCAATCGTCTGCTATAGTTGCTGAAAGCATCCAGATGTCGTTGGGTTCTGGGAAAGAAAACAGCAGGCAGATATATCCTGCTCCCCCTCTATTTCCAACCGAAGGATCTTCAAAAGATTTTAAACTATCACATTCAGAAAACAGGCAAGCTGGCAATAAACTATTGGATCTCCATCTTCCTGCTGATGAGTACATTGATAGTGAAAAGGCCAAGCCTTCGGAAGATGAATTGGTTTCCAAATTGCCTCGGGTTTCAGCATATACTTTAGAAGGGGTTTCTCAGGCCGTGTGTAACAGTGATAAGAGACCATATGGAGCTAACTTTGATGGTTTTAGCAATTTAAACGGACCGTTTGAACACATGAAAGAGGCAGCTGTGAAGTCTGATGATCTAACAGTCTCTACCAGTCATAGGAAGGGCCCCTTTCATGATCTGTCAATGAGAGGAGAACTGTGCTTTCATAATATGTCCCATGATGTATTCTGGAATCCTTACAAAAGACAGGAGCATGAAGTTTGCGCAGTGAACCAACCTTCAGAAAAGAAGAACCAGGAACATCTGTCCTATATGATCAGTGCTGGTGAGAGATTAACTTTAATGTTTCATTGAAATTGTCATACTTCAATATTTTCACATTAGTCAAGTGCTGTATTAAGCAGGTTTTGCCAAGTTATTTTATTAGTATGTGCCCTTGTCATCCCCCCTTACCCAAATCTCATATAATGAGATCTTGTTATGAAGAGGTGGTGACTAGGATTCTCTTACTAAAGTGATTAATACAGAAAAGCTATATGTTTCATCTGAATTGTTTATTAAGATGTTGATAACCTTCTGTGCCTTTTATTTCTCAGATCAAATTAACCAAGGACAACGGAGGGAAAGAAAGTTTTCCGGTGGAGAGGGCTCTGTAGGAACAACAAAGGATCCAAGGAGTGCTACCTTGCTTGGACCAAGCGGTGATCCTTATCAGCTTGTCCCTGGACCTGATGTGATAAGCTCCAGGATTCCTCCACAAGTCTTATTATTTAAAACACCAGGATCTAGCCCATTTGAAAACCAAACAGCAGTTCAAGTACCACCTCATTTTAGCACCTCTGCACTGTTTGATCAGAGGTCTAAACCATTGACAGGATTGTCGGAGATTACTGGAGATGAGTTATACAGGTGTAGAAATATTAAATCTGATGTTCACATGGATCACCAAAACTTTCTTCAGAGCAGCTTTTGCGGTGGATCCAAAACATCAGATGCACCATCATTTATTATCAACAATCTAAACAACGTTGCCAATCAAAGCTCAGCTACTGGCCATGAGCTTAGGAAGCATGTTAAGGATTCTGAAGATGTGGAGACCTCGAATAACATAAACTTAAATGTCATGCCTGCAAATAATTCTGAAACAGCAGCATTTCAAAACGTTAAAGAAGATCTTTTACCCAGGGGAAAACCCTGTGGAGAAAATAAAATCTCTACCCAAATGGAATCTTTCCTTTCAAGACCTTGTGATTCTGGAATTACACATGGTTTTGAATTAATGACGGCTGGGGCAAGAGACTGTAGTAGAAAGAAGATTCATGCATCCTCAGAGCAGCATTTTTTTCATGCTTCAACCTCTACAGTCTGTCAGAACCAAAACAAAAAAGAGAAGATTGAGGAAATTGAGAAAGGCTGTGTTTCTGATATTGAGTTACCTCGTAATCATGTGCCTGGCTTAGATCAGATGACTGCTGGAGAGAATTTGAAAACGAATGACCAGGAGAGAGAACTTAAATGTGGAGCAGGTATCATTGACCTAAATATACCTATGAATGAGGATGAGAACTTGCCAGTTGATATAGATTTTCAGGCACCTGTGAGTCCTGAAAACAAAGAATCTTCTCCTCCCAGAGGAGAATCTGATGAAAACCAACTTGAGATGTCATATCAATTGGCAGGACAAGGGTGTTCTGAGTTGCAACTAGAGGAAGCCAGACTGGCAGCAGAGGCTTTGGTTTCCATATCAGAATCTGTGGCCCATAGTGGTCTCCAAATGCTCACCTGTCCTGAATCTTTTACGAGCGGTCCTCTTCACTGGTTCGCTCGAATTGCCTCCTCATTAACAGATCATCCAGGGAATGGCGTTAAGGCAGATTTCATTGGTAATACCAGTGATCATGAGGAGTTTCTTTCAGCTGGCATTGATTACTTTGAGGCCATGACTTTAAAGTTGACTGAAACGAAGTCCCAAGACTGCTGCGGAAAGAGCAGTGGCCAGAAAGAGGAAGGTGGATCCACTTCGCCAACTCGGCCAAGGAAGGGATGGACCGGTAAGGGAAAGCGGCAGAAGGACTTTCAAAGTGAAATCTTACCAAGTCTCACCTCTTTGTCTAGATACGAGGTTACTGAGGATCTTCAGATCATAGGGGGTCTAATGGAAGCTGCTGGTGCTCACACAGGAAGAAATGCATTGGCCAGAGGAAGAAGAAGGTCCTCTACTTCAGTTTCCAACAATACACACTTGTTGAAGCAGCAGCTAAATAGTGGTGTTAAGTTGGGCATTGAGAAAAGGGGCTTAATGAGTTGGGGAAAGGCAAATCTAAAGCCTAGGGGAAAGAGGTGTCCTGCCAGAAATCCTCAGGTTTTTTGGAGCCAAGTATTTTATATCTGAATCTAAAACTATGGATTTTTGAATGAGTTTCCGTATGAGCTACAAGATCATCTTGTAAATTTCTTCATAAATAATAATGTATACATGTTAACAGATAGATAGGAAAGAAATCTTGTATATTTTGGTTGGAGATGTAAGAGCCTTTTTTTTTCCATCTGGCTTGCTTGATGGATAATCCAATTGTTTACCATAGTTACCATTTGACCTCCTCGCTGCTGAGCACAATCGTTACATTCTTATTTAGAACTTAACTGAGGATTTGTTGTGTTGCCCAACTTAGGAATCGAATCCTTTGGAGTTTTTTTTTTTTTTTTGTGGGAAGATTTTACTACAACATCATTCGTTGAAAGTTGAAACATATACTTCTACATTTATAAACCATTCTTAGTTATTCTGTGTTGAAGGAGTAGCTTGCAGTTACGTTCCAGATTCAGAAATACAGGGCAGAGTGGGCAAGTCTATTGTAGAATTTAGAGGCAAAACTCATATTTTTTTCCCCTAAATATTAATTTAAGAAAGAAACAAAAAACAAACTTCCCTTGCTGTAAAGTCAGGACAGTTTTTTATTATGAGTTACATCCACTTAGTATTGTAATTTTCAATCCGTGCCTAATACAAGAAGAATAATTTCCTTTTTCGTCTTAATGGGAAATACCGAAATAATAATTTAGGTTTTTCTTTCCCTTTCTTTTTTGCCTTTGTTTTCCAAAAAAAAAAAAAATACAGAGGATAGATTAACAAATGGAATATAATTACCGTTCCGCAGTTTTTTCCTCCTTCCCTGAATTACAGGTTACAGCTTTCCTCATTCCAAGTCCTTTGTTAACCTTTACAGCAATCGGACTCGACATTCCCCCCCGGCCGTCGGCCGAATCGGACTTTACTGGCTGAGAATGAGAACTCTTTTAGTTTTGTAGTTTGTACATAGCCAATAATCGATTACACCCAATATGAAAGCAAAAACTTTTACTGCAATGGAAAAAAATTCATGACAGAAAGATCTCTTTATGAAATCGATGTTGTTGAGTTTGCCCAATCACAACCATGTGCCTTGTTGTATTGTCTTGTGCGTCTCTGCCACTGAATTGTTTATTCCGAGTGGTCCAAAATCAGACTCTGCTTCACAGAGGAGAATCTTCAAGTCGAAGTTGAGTGAAATGGGGGGTTTGAAGGGCCTTCTGAAGCAGCTCGTCATCATCCCACGAATCCCGATACGTCTCCAAGTTGACATCGGAGTTTCTTAAGGCCGACAGGCATAGCTCTTTCCTCCATTCTTCTAAATGTGGGAATCCTATATAGTCTCCATATCTGTCACAGTACTGCAAGAGACAAGGTAACGCTTCAGCAAAACCCATGTGCTCTTCGTGATTACTACCCCAAAATTAGGTTGTTAGGTCACCGAGATTCCAATTCTAATCTATTCACTTTAGTAAAGTGCATGTGCGTTTATATTAGATTTTTTTTTAAATTATTACATTTGAAAGAACTCTTTCAGAAAGTCAGTATCTAAATAATTGCATGTGTAATGGGGTCTGTACCTCAAAATTTGCAATGTCATGGGTGCTGTGCTTGGGAATGCCAGCTATATCTCTTGAATGATAGAACTCCTTGATTGATTCCATCATTTCCTCTCTTGATGGCAAAACCCTTTTCCCAGACAGCAGTTGAGCTATCCATTTTGCTTGGGACTCAAAGAAAGGGAAACCTATGATCTGCATGTTCTCATCAATCAATAATATTGTTAGTTTAACCTTATGCTAGAAGACTTTCCCGCTTCTGATTAAGTTGTATATGAAGTTCACTTTTTCTCTTTATATTCATCTTCTTTTTTTTGTTTTTCTATATATCTTTTCAACTGTGTTAATTTATGACGGTAAAAATTTTCAGATTCTGTTCTTAGTGTTTAACCAACACATAGTTACCTTCCTAGGGATGCCTATGAAAGATAGAGAGGGAGCAAGGGATGGTGGAAAAGTGTGCTCAAACAGAGGACCCACTCTGTCATCATCCACAACTACCATTCCTTTGGTGTCAAGAAAAGGGAACGCATAGGAGTACCTACACAAACAATGGAAGCGTCTCAATTCATGAGGATCCACAACTAATTAACTTTTTAAAAAGGAAACATCAGGGCATGTTTGGACACAGGGTCCCACAGTGAGATCTCTAACATGAAGGCTATAATCATCGGCCAATCAAAACTCCTTTGACCTATTGTTGCTAGCAGTTCAAAATTTAAAACGGTTATATTATCGCAGATAAGTGTTCTAATCAATATTTTCCGTACTTAAATTTTCTTCTGAGATTAAATATTATTACCCAGTGCAGTACAAAACAGAGTCGGCAATAATGCCGGATCCATCCACGAAAAGAACTTGTCCATCTTCTTGAAGGCTGTCTATCTGCACATGGTAATAATGGTGGTGAATCAGGTTTTTCTTTCTACTATTCCCCTGAAAATTCAAACCTAGTGGATAAGAAGTGATGATACCTGTGGATGAAGGTGCAAATTCTTGTGTTTGGATATGACTTTAGATAGACCCTCGGAGATATTGAGGGATCTGGAACTTATATGCACTTCCTTTGCTACCTCCACAAGCTCTATTGAGATATCTTGTCCACTTAATGAATTTCCAACCACTACCACAGTCTGTTGAACTAAGAGTTACCTCAGTTGTAGTTTTAAAATAGCTTATTTGGTTTAAACACAAACTGAGATTATTTGAATATTTTTACCTCATTTTTGAATGGCTCTGGTGATCTGTAAACGTGACTATGCATTTGTTTCCTTTTCCATGAATCCATTCCTATGAAACAGGAAAGAGAGAAAGGGTAAAAAAATGATATGATATATGTGTGGCTATGCACGATTCTGGCATGCTTTTCCTTTTAAGAAACAGAAACTAAAGTTGAGATTTACGCCTACCTTTAATGGAGGGCAACCTTGGTTGCGAGTAATGACCAGTGGCCACAACCACTGCATCGAACACCTCTTCCGCCTCCTTACCAGTTTTCTTCTCTTTGCTTCTGACAACCCATTTCAAATCATCATGACAGACACCATAATCCACCATCCCCACATACTCCACCCTTGTATTGAACCTTATCATCTCTCTCAGCCTAAACGACTCACAAAAATCCTTGAGGTACAGAAGAAGCTCTGTGTGGCTAGGAAACCTCCTTATGTCGCTACCTTTCTTGACAGAAAATGGGAAATCAGTGAATCCCATGATCTCTCTTGGAGATGTGAGCCTTAAGGACTCATAAATGCTGCTGTGAACCTTTAGGAAAAGGTTCCGTCCTAAAGGGTCCTCCCCTTCAACTTTGGGATCATATAGCCATTGTCCCCCAACATCATGATTCTGCTCCAACACAACCACCTTATGACCTTCTTTCCTCAACTCCCTCGCTGCCACTAGCCCAGATGGCCCTGCTCCAATCACACAGACATTCTTGGATAGGTTTGTCTCAGAAACCATGGTTATTGTATCCGGGTTTTTGGATAGTTTTGCAGAAAGGAAGGGACTACTTGGGTGAGGTTGCAAGTGGATTTTATAAGTGGGGAAATGTGTTGGGCGTAGCGGGGGGTTTTTATAGTTGAACAAAGTTTCACGTAGGCAAAGGGAAACCATAATTTGAGGGATAGTGATGGTTTGTTGGCTGGGAGACACACGTGATCATGGGAAATCAATGCTTCCAGATCTGTCTACTTCAAAAGTTCGAAGTTTGAACTTCAACAGTGTTATCTGGACTCTTGTTAGACTTTACGTTGAATTCTTCATATTATAGCTTTGCCATATGATTATGATTAACTTGCATTTATTACTATATCAAAAGTTACTGTTGATACCTAGATCTCCATGCTGTGCGCTTTAACTTGCCTTTCAATAAAAAAAATGTAAATTGATGATTTTTATTAACTATTCCTCTGCCATATCAATCAAATAAATTAGGTTTGCTATTTGTTTACTTCATGAGATTTTTCTAGTGATTTCAAATGCATTATTATTTGTTTAATCTTACAAATTAAGTATACACAAAGATAGTTAATCATTTCCATTAATAATAAACATTGTAAACTCATAATCATCATTAATATCTACTGCTTCTTTTCTCTTTACGTTTGTCTGGACACAGGCCCTTGCCTGCATGCATGTCTGATATACCCATGTGATGATGATCTTCCTTTCATAATCCAATCCAATCCATTTAGATTAGCAGATTTTCACACACCAGATCACCACCCTTCAGTTCATACCACATGGATATGCAATAAGTCAATTTAAAATAGTTGATTTGGCCATGCAATGATATTAAAAAGAAGATGCTTATCTTTGTAAATACTCAAACCCAGTGAAACATAAAAGCTCTGTAAGTGCTGTTGCATAGGGACACTAGCTTGTCGGCTAGCTGAATTTAGGGAAGAATAGGTCAATGGTTTTCTGGGGAAGTCACTGAATCAGTCTATGGGCTACATGACTTGGAACCCCACAATAAGAATAGGCATGCCTCATCTTCAAGCTAAGGGAGCAGAGATAATCATGGAATAGTGCCCATCTTGATCATTTTGATGCAATTTTCTTGCTATTTTTGACCTTGTATTGTTGACAAAGGGAGCCCCCTTTTCTCTTTTTTACTTTATCTACTCAAATATAATACATTATTGTTTGTTTTCATCTGCTTGAGCTTAAAGTTCAAAAAGATAATAAAGTAAAGCTCATATATACACGAGAAGATGAACGAGAGGGAATTTTTAATACGAAATAATGGTTTGAGTGGTTTGCAAGTCATCCTTGTGTTTTTTCCATCTATGTTGTCTTTGGGTGAAGGTTAAGACTACACTATTTAAATTGTATTCTAATTGAATAAATTAATTATAGGTTACTAATATGCCATTATACAACAACACATTAATATTGATTCACACGTTTTCATGCATGGTAAACACTCAGCAGAATTCACTTTACGCAATATAATTATTGATAAAATTAGGGATATATAATCGCTCAGCCTTTCTGCTTCTTTTTATCAATTTCTTCAAATAGTTAATTACAAGTTGAAATTATTTTCCCCCCATTTGAGCTGTTGTATCGCACATGCATGGTGTGAGTTGAAATCACTATTTGTGATTAATATTGATTGGTTTGTTATTTTTATTTTTTTTGGTTTGAAGATTGATTGGAGATATTTTGCTAATAAACACTCTGGTCCTGATGATGTGACTTTGATTGGACTAGGAAAAAAATGAATAAATTGAGATATGTTGAGATTAATGTGGTCAGCATGTGACTATAATACCAAAAAGAAAAAAGATTACATGAAGGAGTGGGGATGGTTTAACTACTGATTAATCTCATCTTTTTAATCACCCATGTTGGAATCTGATAGCGTCAGGGCTATGACAAAAAGATAATCAAAAGTTAATTGGATTGCTTTCTTTATGAATAGTTTTTATCATATTTCAAAGGTTTGTCACCCACCCCTTCTTCTGTTGGTTGTTGAAAGAACCTCTAGTTATGCTCCATACAAATTAATTTTAAGGCCTTGTGATAGTAAATCAGAATAGAGCTGTAAATACTCTTGTAACCTAGTAATATGAAATCTAAAAAAAAAAAAAACTAAACGCTGCAAAAGCTCGTCTAAAATTCATGTATATTTGTAAGAATCCTTGTAAAATCCACATCTAAAGCATAATAATGCAAATGGAGAATTTTTTTCATCCTTAAAAAGTGCAAGAAACCCTAATTAATCTAAATCAATTTGGTTGGAGTTGCTAAAAAGAGTGAATTTTATTTAGCGCATTGTGTCTTTAATATAAGATCTATTTAATTAATTTGAGTATATTAATTGAATTAGTTAAGTTAGTTATTTATAATAAATATGAGTTGATTTTTCTAAATTACCCATTTTTATTGTGACCATCTTTAAATGGAAACTCCTTTAATGTGCGTAATCAATAATGATACTTTACAGAATGAATTATAAATTTAGGAAATAAAATGTATTGAGGTTTTTATATTTAGAATCAAATTCAACCTTATATTTAAATATAACACTTTTTTTTTGGGCTCTAACTATCCTACATATTATCATACTAGATCAAAAAATACATCCAAGCCGGTGATGACATGTAGAAAAATGCAAGTCATGAACATTAAAAAAAGTGAAATAAGATGAAAGGAAAAGGAAATGATGTTGTTAAGCTTGTCATGAGTCTTGAAACACTCATCATTTTCCCTTTTTTTCATTTGGGCATTTTCCCCCTCACACACACACACACACACACACACTTTTCTCATCATACATATCATTCTCTTTTTTCTCTCTCTTCCCTTTGCAACACCATCATTCTCACAGACAACACTGTAAAAATCTTTCATTATTCATCCTTCCTCTCACAACAATCTCAATCTAGCTCTTGATCTGTTTGGTAGATTAGAGAGATGTGAGCGTATGGGGCTTCAACCAAATGAGGTGAGAGAAAAGATAGATATACGTAATTTTACTTTGGCAAGTGGAGATGTTGTTTTCAGAAAATGTAAAATTTATATGAACGAAGAAAATCTAATCTAGCAAACTTGTCATTTTGCTTTGTATAAAATTGACGATAAAGGAACTGGGGATCCAGCTCATGAAACTTGAAGAAGTGGGTCAGTAATTTGAAAGCTACGTACCCTTCCTTCATCATTCCTAATAATGATGAGTCATATTGTTATTGACCAATCAGATAGATTTGTAGGCTTGAAGAAATGATGACGAATAGGGAAGACTTTACTACAAAAAATCTTAAGAAGCAAGATAAATTTCCACACACTTCTACAGCTGTATTATTATCAGGATAATTTTCTTTCCTTCAAGTAGAAAATTCTGAATCCGCAAGCATCATATAGAGATTAACCCACATAGCCATGTTTAGAAGGAAACTCGTATATATGTGCTTATTAATCATATGTGATAGTCACTGCCCTGTGTCATTAATTAATTATACAAAACCATACTTCATAAAATAGTAAACCAACCTAATCATTGGATGGGGCATGCACGAATCACACAGCAACAACATGAAGCAAGCCTTATTCCAATAGATGGTATTTGCTGCATAGATAATATGATGTTATTATACCTTATATCAATAGCCACATTTTTAGATAAATTGTAAATTAAGAAATTCTGCTCAATAACTTCATTGGTTATTCTTTTTTCATTCTTTTACCCTTTTTTTTGAGCTTTCCATATCTCTTGATGTATCCTCTTGACCAAGACATTCAATAACTTTTTTATATATGTGTGAACCGCTTTAAACCAGTTCTTACCATTTTCTCTTTAATAAATATCAAATCATACAAGTTGTATAGTTGTTGTTATTACCGGTTACTCTGAGAACGCTTGCTTGGAAGCAATTCATTACATATGTGTGCTCGTTTGAGTGAGGCTTCTGATGAAAGGGAAATACGGTAGGTATTTATCTTGTATTTTAATGTAAAGGGGAATATCGTAAGAGGACGTAATTTGGTTAAAGAGAGATTTAATCATACCTTTTTAGTCTAGGAGGTTGTAACATTCATAGAGCTAGTGATGAAAGCAAAATCATGAAGACGTGTTTGTTAATTTAAAATCTAAACATACAACTTGCAATTGGATATGCATGCATGTATAGGAAGCTTGAGGTAAGTTGAAAGAAAGGGTAATCATATTAAGTCTTGATATTTTAGTAAGATTATTAGACCATCCATATGAATGTGAGGCTCTCCCTAGCAACCAGTTTTTACATTGACGATATACATGCTAAGTCTTTATTTGAACAAAATAAGCGTTTAATTACTTGAATCAACAGTCTTTTGCTATATGTTAGGGTTCTTCTTAGTTTGTACTTTTCACTCTTTCGTCTCTTAAAATATGGTCCAACAAACATTATTAGTCTTATTTCCAATCCTTTCCGAAATCTTCAAATCACTGCGGCAGGCCTCGTTCAAATAGGATTGACATAAATTAAAACAAAATAAAATATGAATTGTTTCATACGATCGAGTCATCTCATCAGCCTAACAATACGTGATTGAAACGATTTGAGTAGCCAGTAAATCGCAACCCAAAATAGCCATTCAGGTCGCATGCAGTTTTGATTGGGCACAGTTGGTTGCGAGAGAAGATGAAGGAGAAAAGCTAAGTTGTTGCAATCTACTGCATTCCATAAGCATATAATAATCATATTGCCATATTTGCATGGTTGGATTGGAACTTCCAATTAGGGTTTTACTTGATTAACAGATGATTGTTCTTCTGGCTTCTCCCACTCTTCAACTCTCTGCAATTTCCTCTGTTGCAACCAACGCGTTTTCCCAAATTGTTATTAATCCATAAGACCCACCGCCAACCCCCAATACTTCTGCTCATTTAATTTGGGTCCCCATTATTAAAGCCCCCCCCCCCCCGGCTCTGACAACGATACATTTACATTTTGCAATGACCTATCTTTTGAAAAGAAGAAAAACCGCAGAATCTAAGGTATGCTTGACACACATTTTCTCAAGAAAATTTGATTAGCTTTCTTCCGACATGCGATTCTAGAGTCTGAACTCTGAAATGTGAATTGGTGCTGGATAATGCGCAGTGTATGCGAAAGTTTTTTGAACGCAGTTGACTTTCGTATGTGTGTTGAGACAGGAGATTTTTGTTCATTTCGAAATGTCTTTCAAACTATCCTTTCCCCTTTGATATCGTTTATTAGAGTAATATAACACTACTGTACTACATTTTTTTCTTTAATATAACATTCAATTTACTAATTTAGAAAGATTAAAGAAGTTAAATAAATTATTTAATTATAACTTATGTTACATTATCTCTCTAAAATATTTAGGTGTTGATTATATTATATATTACTTTATGAATCAGGCAAATTAGAGAGTAAATCAAATAAATTAGTTTTAAAAAATGATAAATATAAATGATTTTAAATAATTTATTTAGTTTTCTTAATTTAATCAAATTAATCCATTGAATCTTGCATTAAGGATGAGATGTCATATTTGAGAAACAGTGGTATTTTTTAATTGTAAAAGTTGTGTCCAATGATGATCTATCAGTTTTTTTTGCATGCATTAACTGTCCATTTACGTGCATGGTTCAGTAATGCAAATCATTACACAGGTTTTGATCATTTCGTCTATATTTTTATATCTTACTGTGCTGAACAGTGGGGTTAATTAATTAGTTTCACCGAATGCCAGGGGTTGGTCCTCCGATTTTTATTTCCCTATTCAACTACTGTTTAACAAAAGTTAATCCATGGATAATTGGATATAGATGGAGATTAATTAACCATGAGTGATGGGTTATTGATTGCAACGTACAAGCTCTTAAATTTTCCACTTTAAACTGTTGTGTCAGGTCACTGAACAGATAATTTCTGAGTAGAACCTTAACCTGTAATTTGCACGGAGCTCTTTCACCTTGATCAGTGATGGTGGAGGAATTCATTAGTAGTGAGCAGAAATCTGAGAGAACTGAGTCTGAAGATAGCGATGTGAAACCAATCACTGCCTCCTGCCATGGTTTCTGCAGACATGATGGCATCAAACTTGCCATTGACACAAAGCCATGGAATACAACAACACAGAAAATGGTTTTCGTTAGGAGGAGAAGAGTCAAAATTCCACAAGAAACTGTTTCTTCCTGTTTTTACAAGGTGAAATCAAGGAGCAGTAGTTTAAAGCCTTCTCCAACTTCAAAAGTTGGAAGACCTCATAATTCACATGTTATGATCAAGGAAGTAGGTGTATCAATAATAATGAATGAAGAAAATGTGTGTAAGGAGACCAATTCACCACCCTCTGAGGATCATACCAGTAGTGACATAGAACAAAACCAATCACATTCATCTGCTTTCCCAGTGCAGGAGAGCATAATAAATGCTCAAACAAACAGGAAAATAGTGGGACGAGTGACAAGTTCTTCTGGTTCAAGAAGAAGCAAACAGATGGGTGGTAATAGCACATTGCTGGCACCATGCCCCTCATCGATCTTCAAAACATACACAGTATCAATGAATCTTCAAGCATGAGTTCAGAAACTAGGGAAGGGATCATAAGGCGGAAAGAAGTTTCAAAAATGGAAACTGATGAGAAAGTTCTGACTGGTCCGCATATTGTCGGGGGAAGTAAAAGGAGAAACTTTGAGAAAAAGGCTGTAGATGGAAGCAAGATAGATGGTTCAAGATCATCAGAATGTGAGAGAGTCGTTTTGAGACGCCATAACCTGGAAAGGAGGATAGTTAGGAAGGAGTTTGTATAATAATGTGATTGAAGAGACTGTGAGCATGCTTGGTGAGGTGAGGAAGAGCAAGGTCAATGCTTTGGTTGGAGCATTTGAAAATGTTATATCTCTTGATCTTCAAGAGGCCACTCCCTTGGAAGTAAGCTCTGCTTGTTGATTTCCCTCAAGTATTGAAGATATATATGACTGTTATGTTAAGGATATTATGTATTTTTTCCCGAAAAAAACCTTACATATAATCGTAATATCCAATCAGAGGAGGCCCAAATTTTGAAATTGGGTTCATTCGTTGCCCACAAACGTTGACATATCATATACAGTTAGAAGCTACGTACGTACCCACAGCCCCCTTAATCACTGCTTTTGTTTTTTTTTTTTTTTTGGGTGTATGCATCCCAAAGAGCACTAGTCCATTTCCGTGTATAGAAATCATGTAGGGCCAATATGTTAAAATTGTGTGTATATAAAATTGGGCGAATCATTATAATATTTCGAAAAAGAAATGTATGAGTTAAAAAATTCCTCAAGTTGGAAGCTATAAACTTATTGTTATCTCGTATGTTATAACTTATTATTATATGATGCTCATTTGTTATTATGTGATTTTTTTTTTATGATTACATTCATTCATTACAATCAAATAGTAATTTTCTCTATAAAAAATATGATTAAAAGTTCTAATCACAAAACTATTAGAAGTTATATTTAACTTTAATCTTTCTGAAGAGGTTGTGTTTACTATGTAATCTGTAACGAACATTCACGTGTGGGGGAGGCAATAAAATATAAATGAACAATCCTTGAATATTGTGTGACTATTTCTATTATTGAGAGATTGTAGTCTATAAATTTGCCAGTAAATTGAAGAATGTTTTGTGATATTTCGCTGTACATCAAATCTGAAATTGATGACATATATATGCCTGGTAATGAAGTTGTGAAGTCATTCTCATAATTGAAGTGCCTATCGTCACAAAATGACAATCACATTCAATTTTGCTGTTTGGAAACTCAAGATCACAGTCATGTTTAGGTCCAACAAGCCATCCCCATCCTCCTATTGGATTTTTAATTCCAGTATATTATATATATATATATATATACAAGCCTGTGCTTCAATCAGAGGCCACATGCAATGTCCATTGGATGATATTAAACATGGTCCCACTGTGTTATATGAGCATCTTCAACTTGTGGTTCATCTTCAACACGTCTTATTCATTCCAACTGATGCGTTATGATCTCTCAAGTCAACTTTATCATTAATACTGCGATAGAGAGTATAGAACATCAAAACAAGTGTTCTACGTATCCTTTTTATTTTGTTTTTGCCATTCTGTCTCACTTACTCTTTATTTTGCATTTTCATAAACATATGAAGATATACATGTCAAATGTATGTGGACATTACGTTAAAATTCTCTACTTTTTTGCGTTTGGTCGTTTATCAGTTTAAAGCAGTGATGTAACTATGTGTATTATTATGATTCAAATATCAATATATCCTATAAAATTTTTTGGGGGAAAATTGTATTGCTCTTAACGATAAGAACAATATAATTCACTTTAGATTACTTTCTTGCTTGCCTAAAAGCATAATCACATATGTAGAAGTTCACGCACAAACTCTAGATCTTCTAAAATCAGAGAATTAAGGCTAACTCTGCCTATCACATCACCCTTTTTTTTCAAAAAAAAATGTGGTAAGTTATGTTTCAAAGTATTAAACTCAAAAGTTAGCTATTCAAATTAAAGAGTTCATATCTTTATAAGACATTTGTTTTAAAGTAACATTATTGACATGGGATTTATGTCAGAGCTTGTTTGGGAAGTAACAAAAACTTAATTTGAAAAGTGATTTCACACAATCCGAGGTAAATATGTGAGAGAGTTTTGTCTCAACTTGTATGAAATTGATTTTCAGAATTGATTAATAAACATATTCATAAAACCTCGAATTTAAATATAAGCTAATAAGTTTACAGATATCTAACCAAAAATATTAGTGAAATACTTTGATCATTAAGTAGGTTTAAATTATATCCCAAAATGAATTACCAAGAATAAAATTGGCCTGTTTTTGCATAAAACCCAACTGACAATCGATGAAACCCACATAATATATGTATGATGATGCTTAATGTTTTGTTCACCTTCTTATTTTCTTTCTGTCTCTTTAAATGTACGCCTTGCATTTACTTATTCTTTCCCCTTGATAATATTTTCTTGATAAATGTTGAGAATTTAGATCTGTGTCCTCACATTCTCTACAAACTTTGAACCCCTTAGGCTCATGAAAAGTCATTAATTTGCAAGTTCTGACGATCATTCATTATCCTTGAGGATGTTCTGGTTGATCATCCACTGACTTGGTCTGGGTCAATATAAAGTTAATTAATCAATTAGATGAACAAAACAAAACCTGTCAAGTAATTGAGCTGATTTTATATATATATATATATAGTGGACAGTCTAATAATATATGAACATGGGGATATAAGTTATATTTTAAAATTGTTTGTTGGGTGTATATACAATTATTTGTTTCCAATATAATATCAGAAGAAGCAGCATTATATTTCTGGTTTCTTCTCAATTGCCTTGTCCATGATATTTTTGGGACAGGCTGCTCATACTCTGATTGTTCTGTCTCATCTGTTGCCGGTAAAGCGCCGCCATGTTGCTCAGAATATCCATATTAACTGACTGCATCAATATATATACACATTCTTCATTAGTATATCATCACACAGAAATTAAACAACCAAAACGAAATCCAAATCCACAAATTATTATTCAGTTAACAAGAGGGAGGGAAAGATGGGACTGTGGTTTGGTGAAGGCAATTGTTCTCCGCCTTCATCAGAATTACGGGTTTAGTGGTTTCCAACATAAAACCAATCACACACACTTAGCTTACTAAAATCACTTTAGAGGATTTGTTCATTAGCAAACATGCATGGGAATTTGACTAGACAAGGTTATCCTTAAAAGCAATAAACTTATCACATTGAGGAGAGAAATTAGGTTAAACTCACTACCAATCTTTATACTTTTAATGAATTCTAGTTTTGGTCCACACATGTAAGTTATATTAGCTCGAGTGAACAATCCTTATCAGCCTACTACTTAACGGTGTCAATGTCACATCAGCCAAGTTAACATTGTTAAGCTTATATCCAAGTTGTTATAAAATGACAGGACTAACATTTTGGAAGGCATGAGGATGAAAAATTATCAAAAAGAAAAATACAAGAACCAGAATCAAAGCTTGTTAGAAGTATAGGGATCTGGAGGAGTGGGTTTAGCCCGTCAAATTATTACCTAACACTCAGAAAAACCAAGAAAAGGTGGCGTTTATTATGTTAACATACTTGTGAAAGAAAATTGGTATAAGGATCGGGCAAACAAACTGAGGCATTGGAGGTAGCTGCAGATGCAGGTTCAGACTTTGGAAGAGGAGCCTGGGCTTGAACCAATGGAGGCATCATGAAGGATGGAGTAATGGCAGGAGCTGCAATGAGTTGTGGCAGAGAAGGAAGAACTGGTGGGCGTGAAATCATGGCGGTGTGGGGGTTAAGCAGGCCTAATCCTGGTCCTTGGCCGGAGCCTGAGCCCAGTCCAAGGCCCATTCTGGCCAGCATGGACATCTGAAGCTGTTGTTGCATCATCATCATCATCATCTGCTGTGGCATGTTTCTCATACTCATCATCTGTATCTGTGCTTGGAGCTGCTTTAAGTATTCAATCACTTCGTCTAATATTGAAGCTTTGTCATTCTGCGGTTTTAGTCACTTCCACCATTAAAGCTGTCATATTTTCTTCGAAACAAAAATATCATCCACTTTCATTTTTTTTCTCACCTTGCTGGCGTTGGGTACCAACCTCTGCAAAGCTTTCATTTTCTGATTAATTCTATCCCTTCGTCTCTGAGTAAAACAAGAAAAAGGAAAAGGTAGAATTTGCTTATATGTATTATCAGTTAAAAAATTTAACAAAATCAAACAACTCTTCATTCTCTTAATTTAAATTTTTTAAAAGTGAAGCAGGAAGCTACATCCACTACCCGCTCACTCTGGTTATGGACAGCCGCTGCTCGATTTCTTCTTGCTGAATTGGAACGGCCTGTTTCTTCCTTGGTGTCTCTGTCTTCTTCTAGGTCTTGGTTTTCCTGTTAAGATTATTCAAACATATTACGTTCACTAAAGAACTGTACGCCTTACAAAGTTCCAAACTTCTCCTTCATTTTGTTGCTAAAATGGTCAATGTGATGGTATATATGTGGTTCTGTAAATGTAAGCTAAGTTAGCATAACTCAAATGAAAAGGAACATTAGCAACGTTAAAAAAGCTAGGTTACCGATTCATAGAGAGAAGGAGAATCATCCTCAAGTGTTTTACTTCTCTTGAAGCTTCTACAGAATGTGGCGCTGACACTAGCACAACCTCCACTGCTGGGTTCACATTCTTCTAGGCCGTTTCCAAGGTAGCCGGAATCCGACTGAACCCGCTTCCTCGCTGGCGCCGGCTCAGTTTGTGCTTGACCGGATATCTCCGGCGGCACCGCCGTCCTGCCACCGGAGGGTGCAACAGTGGAGCTTATCCTGGTTGGGGTGTGATTATGATCCTGTGGCATCATCATGAAATTTGACTTTTGACGACGTTGGCATGCAGTAGCCTGTTGAACAATGGACTCCAGCGTGTCATGGGTCCTCATCCATGTGGGCTTTTGGTGGGCCGTTGGAATGAGCCCACTAAACCCATTCATGACTGGCTGGCCGTTTTTCCAGGTTAGCTCTGCAACCTCATAATTAGACCTGAATCTCCTTCAAGTACAATGTAAGAAAAAGGCAAGCACTAGGACGGCCACAGAAATAAATATAAAGTGTGTGTGTGTGTGTATAACACTCAAACGATGTTAAATAGAACGGCAGAAACTAATAAATGCATGCATTTAAGTCCAGGCATGGTTGAGAAGAAAGAAAGAGGGGATCGACCATGGTGGTTTCTCAAACTATTGAATTAAGAATAAGTACAATTAACCATATAAGAGCACAATATACAGTTAAAACTCATGCAGTAGCAGATGATTAGCAAGCTAAAGAAGACGAAAGGGAATGGACAAAAATCCCAGATGGGTTCCGTGAAGTAAACCAAAGATGAGACCTGGGCATGATCTGTCGGTGAACAAGGATAGTTATATACAGCAGCAGTATTTGGCAAAAAAAAAAATATACAGCAGCAGTAGCAGAAAAACAGTACGAAAGAAGAATAAGGACGATATCTCTGAAATGACGTTATCATAGAGGAACTGGGTTTGCTTCTAAACTGAGGAAGCTAAAAGGTAATTAAGAGAAGCTACTGTGAATCGTGAAACAGAAGAAAAGGGAAAGAGGAGAAGAAGAAGAAGAAGAAGAAGACGACGACAACGACGACGAAGAAGAAGAAGAAGGAGAGAGAGAGTGAGTGAAGCGTACATGGCGACAGGAGGGAGGGTGTGCATGTGAGAGGAGGAAACGCCGACTTGTGTTTGTTGAGGTGGGAGAACGGAGTTTGGAAGCAAAGGCTCAGTCATGATAACGATGACGACGAAGACGAAGACGAAGACGAAGAAGAAGACGACGACGACTAGCTTCTCTGGGAATGAAGAGGTAAGGGTTGGGGAGTGCCCTTTTATTCCTTAAAATGGATCAATGAATGGCTCCCCGGGTGATTCGCCTCCGGTTCGGATCTTCTATATTCGTTACTATGTGTGTGTATAAAAGTGAATGTAATAAATGAAAAGAAAGGAATTTATGAGAGTAATTATTATATGCTTCCCTCATATTATTTTACCTTTTCTACATGCATGGAAAGGATGTAGCTAACAAAAATTAGTCTAGTGCTATTCTAACTAGTATTCGTTAGGATGTAGTTTAGCTTAATGCATGGAGATCAAAGCATGACAAAAATTTGTTTTTTAAAAAAAGAATTTGTTCACGTAGAGAAAATGGGGAAAAAAAATACAAGAAAATCAACTCAATGATAGGACTTTTAATCATTTAAACAGGTAGCTAATGGATTTGAATTTTCTACGTAGCCTCGTATATACAATAACTCAGTTGGAACACTCAATTCCCTCTGTACCCCTAGGAGATAATATTTGTTGTCGGCAGGACCTACTGTTTACTCTTAAAAAAAAGTGGAAACTCAAACTCAAATATTATTGTCATAATAAAATATTATTTTCCTATCCGTCCAAATCTTTTTTTTTTTTTTTTGCCAACCCTATCCATCCAAATCTAAAAAGAGACAAAGTGTTTTATTTACCCATTTTTCATTTGTATTGTTGGAAAAATGAAGGTATTTCAAATGATGAGCTTTTTTCCAGTGAGTGGAATAAGATTTCAGGAAGAAGCATGTGGTGAGTATATGAGCTTGAGAGACCAATGAATGAGTGAATGGGGTATGCTTCGTCTCCTTCCATACAAATGCTAATACATATTGGCCCCCCTCATTTAATGCGTAGCTCCACCTATCTCTTTTGGGCCTAACCACTATTACCGGTTTCTCTCCTCTGTTTCAAATTAGTTTCCCCCATAGTTAATGTTATGCCAACTCCACAATACATCTCTCTCTCTCAAGTTTTATCAAATCAACCATCTCGGTGGGATTAATATAATCTTGCCATTCCCATAGGCATCCTTACCTTTTATTTTTTTGTTTTTTTCCATATGTTTACCTGATTGGATGAGATTTAAATACTGTATTGAGAATAGTCCTCCCAAAGACATTTTAAACATTTACATGAATTTGAATTTGAATTTGAGACCTTGGGTTTAAGGGATTGAATATACTTCCAATTAAAACCAATGTAGATATATCACCATCGCTGTTAACTAGGTAGATTTATTTATTTAATTTTCTTGTGTCACTAGCACTTGAATCTTCGCAATTAATCATCTCACAGACTTAGTGGGCACATTGCATCAAATTGGCTCTCCTGAAAATGACACTCAACCCCCCCCCCCTCCGGGGAAATTTCTAGCTTGAACACTGAGTTTATTAGTCACAGATAATGACTAACAGTGGACGATTTTTTTCATAGACTATTGACATGGTGTATATTTGTTATTGGAATAGAGTATTTTTCAATTCTAGGCCTCCCGTAAACTGTCTTTCAACATAATTAGATTCTACATCAATCGAGAAGTTACATTTATTAACTTAATCTATATAAAAGCTTCCAAAATCAGTGTTGTTTCAAGAGCACCAAAAGTAAATCTTACAAGTAATAGATTTTCTTGCGTGTGGACCAGTCATTGACAATTTCCCCGAACCAGAAAGACGCGTGGAGACAATTAAGCGAAAACATGGTCCCATACAAAAACAAGGACTCTCACAGGTCACAAACCCATAAAATTTCTCAAAAATTTGAGTACAGAGAGATTCAGATTAATATTGAGTCACATGCCACTCTTAATACAACCAATAACTACAAGACAAATTATTTTTACTCTGAGATACTCCAATAATAGCTTGAGGTGTTGTTGAAAAGGTAGAGAAACCCAGGTGTACTTTCATGCTTCTGCCAAACTTTGAGATTCAGAACCCTTTCACACTAATGCAGAGTTGGAGCTTCTTTTAATATAGTCTTCTGTATAAGTAAGGATATATTTGGAAAGATTGGAATATTTAATAGACCTTAGCCAGTGACATTGGCCTCTCTGAGTTAGTTAAAAAGTGCCTTGTGAATAGAACGACTGGTAATTTGATGGTGATCTTCATTCATCGATTTTTTTTTTTTTTTGTTTTTTATCAGAAAGGCAGGTAAAATATAATGTTTACAATCTATAATAAAAAATTTACAATTGTTCGTCACTTCCTTATTTTTATTTTTATTTTTACTTTCACCTTCCGTAGCACTAGCAGTCCCGTAATATCTGTTGCAGATTCTGCAGCCAGCCCAGGAACATCATTTGTACATAGACGTAGACTCTTAACCATGTGGGTGGACTGAATAGCAGTGTGTGTAAATGATTAAGCATACTTTTACATAACAGAGATATCTTGTATTTAACTATACCGAAAAGATAAATTGATTGAAAGTGCTGAAATAAGAGAAATAGCAACTTATCATTGTGAAAGACTTTTTGTTTCAGTGGACAAAACAAGAAGGGACACTTCCACAGTGCAGGAGGGTCACTTTGTTCCCAACAGTTACGGCACTATGGTTTGAATTTGGAACTGCACAAGGCAAGCACCACACACTTCATCATTCAAGTGGGGCCCTCTTTTCCAAATTTTTCATCAGCTAAAATGGTGCTTTGTGGTCAGGAATTTAGCCATTACTATGAGTTTTTTGTTCTATTAGGCACAAAATCTTTCTGCTGATACATGTTTTTGGATCTGTATCAAAACCAATCATCTATCAACTCTATAATCTTCCAACCAAAAATAACCAGCTCATATAGGTTGAGAACAGCCATGTTATTTAATTACTAACCCAGTAATCCTCTGATATTTACTATAGAATAAAATATAGGTCAAATTATTTATATCCATCATTTCAAGTTCTTCAATCACACTTATTATTTTTCTATTATCAGTTGTTAAAATGCTTATGTACACTTATAAATTCACTTGTGAACACTTACAAATTTTTGTAGTAGTTCTTATAATGTAAATTAAAATTTGTAAATTTTTATATAGGCATTTGTTATTTTGCTATTAGTAACTGTTTAATTATATATATACACACACACACACACTTATATAGTCATACATGAATTTGATTTAATTGATATAAGCAATTCGATCTAAATTTTATCCTTTACAATATCATTATATAGGAAACAGACTTTGATGAAGGGTGTTTTATTTAATAAAAGACATTTTATGTTAGTTGATATTACATTAGATATGATATTTGAACAACTCAGTACAATATGAACAATATAAGAATCATAGTACAACCACTCTCTGACGTGTATATGTCACTATTATTAATGCAAGGATATTGAGCTTTTCTAAATCATCACTAGTAATCTCCTAGCCTGTTCATTTTCTACCCATTAAGAATTTGAAACAGAAACATTTTACTGGAAGCCTGCCTGTTTTTATGATCTTGTTTGTTTTTTCTTTAACCTTAGACTTCTCCTTTCTTCTTTTGTCTTCCAACTTCGCTCTTGCTTTTTGTGCTATCCTATGTACCGTTGCTATCTTGTTCTGGTAATGCAGCATTGCCATTGCTCTTTTCTGCTCCAGTTCGTTCTGTGGATTCCATTAGTCATGAGATTATTATATTCTGAACTTCAGAAAAGAAAAAGAAAAGAAAGAATGCTGAAGCCAAGTTTTCAAACCTTCGTCCTATCCTTCTGAAGAATGGCCTGCATCTTCTTCTCACCCTCCCATAGAAGAATCTTGTACTTAATCTTCTCATATCTGAAAAAGTTCTCTTTCAATCACTAAAGGAATCTAGCTTAAACATTTGTCACAGTTCATATATAAGTAATTGCGCGGAAAAGAGGTCAGTCTAGAGCAACTTTTTTTAATGGTTTATATCATGTTCTGTGATAAATACATAACACTGAAAGAAAACCACGGTTCTCGCTGGCTAAAAATGAAGATTTAAGACGATCATTGAAGTCATAAATCAATTTGACCATTTAGTTAGTTTTGTTGGATAGGTTCATCTAGTGGTTTATATGAGTTAGTATCAAGATAAATTACTGTCTCTGTTACAATTGTGTGGCATGGTGGAATATTATAAAGACCAGCAACCTAGGAAATATCTGTATCAGGACATGTCTATTACTGTATCAATTAACCATTGTGTGTCATGGTGGAACATAGAGATCAACAACCAACGAAATATCTATGTCATGAGGTTCTCCACCCAAGAGGCTAACTTTTTGACAAAAAATGTAATCACGTTTTGGCATTACCTCTTTCGAATCTCGGCCATTTCCCAAGATTCTGCTGTGGAATTGGCAGTATTTTGTTGTGAGTGGGTGTGACTCTCTTTATGCTTCTGATATCCCACTATGCTTATTGGAGACTGTCCAGCACTTGAAACTCTGACATGAAACTGTTCTTCATGATCCTCCCTAAATGACTTTTTCTTCCAAGTTCCTCCTGTAAAAATCAATCCTCCATTAAAGTATCTAGAAGCTAAGAATGCTTAACATTTGTATCTTCTTGTTGTTTGTGTAAGTATTGTGTTATATTTTGTTATTGGGATGTGATATATTTTACCATAATAAGTATTGTGTTATATTTTGTTTTTGGGTTGTGATATACTTTACCATAGTAAGTATTGTGTTATATTTTGTTATTGGGATATGATATATTTTACCATAACTCGGCTTCCTGGATATGCTTTCTTCTTTTCTTCTCATAATCAGAGTCCTTGAAGATACATGACCTTCTTTCTTCTTTTGCAAATTAAGCAACTCTGCTTGTTCTATCGAGTGAATGGCTAATGCTGCTGCTGCAACTGCAGTTCCATGCCTGTCATCTCTAATTACAGACTCATCTTCAACAACTGGCCTCACAAACCTTTCTTCTTCTTGTGATGCTGGATCAGAAAATGACACTCTACAGTAAAAGACAAGATAATATTTCATTAAGAACAAAAAAGATGCTTTTTTTAAGTGGGACCAGCTCACAAAATCTCGAACAGTTTCGGATAGAGATAACGTATGAACCTTCTTTGCTTGAGCCTATTTTCCCCCATCCTGAAAGTAAAGCCAGGCTCTTTGATCAAGAATTTGAACTGGGAAATGGGCTTCTCCTATGATGCTTATAGAAGATTCAGCTTTTTACGTACAGAAGACAAATAGGAGCGAAGTAAACATTCTTCAGAAGCAGCCTCTGGACGAAGCAAGGAATCAAATACATAAATATACACACCCACGTGCACATAGACCCTAGTAATAAACTTGCTAGCATTTTTATCTTCAAGGCAGCTTTATGACATTCTTCTTCCAATGTAGACATCTTTGGCCAAAAACATCATCTTTTTAGTACCTTGTCCTCTGTTATGCGGCTATTCCTTGTTCGCTCACCATGGAAGGGTATAACCGATCGAGACACGAGGCAAACACAAGCAACCTTTCATATTTTTAAACAATCATCAATCAATAACGATTTATCCTAGTTTAAACAATCCAAGAAACATCGCAACTCAGAATTTTGGTGGAATAAATAAAGAGAGAATTCAACTCAATGACAGTTAAATGCGTAGAACAATTTACTTGTAGATAAGTTGATAATAACTCAGTTATAAATCAAGTATAAATGTTATAGTTCGCAACCATTGATTTGCAATCAAATCGTTAAAATTTACAATTTGAATTCATATATCTGTGACTTTTATCCTATAGCAAAATTTGTGGGAGTCTTGAGCTTTTTTCGCCGCGAAGATGAAACACAAGCTCAAACACCAAGGCACAAGTTTCGCACGTGCATGAGAAAGAAGCCTCGCGAGATATTGCCACACTCGAGTCATCCCGCGCTAAAAAAACTTGAAACCCGAGAACGCATCCCAGAGAATAGACACTGTACACTGTGCCATCTTTCACTCGGGATGCCATGGTACTCACGGAAGAACAGAGAAAACAAGCCGAGGCGAACCGGTTAGCGGCCATTGAGAGACGAAAGGCGGTGTTAGAAGCTCGTGGAGAGAAAGACCCTTGGCAGCTCTTCAAGTGCCGTAAGATCTCTTCCGAATCCGCTGCCAAGTCCACACGTACCGATCACGTCCCCAAGCAACACCAGTCCGTCTCCGTCGAGCCTGTTTCTGCAGGACCTTTGCCCCATAAATTTTTGGTCAGGCTCGAAATATGCTCTCCCGATTCCTTCTCTGCAACTCCTCTTCCCCTTCGGGGTTCCGCCTATCCTGGAGAAGAATGGTGCTTGCAGAGACTAAGCGATCATTTGTCCAATGTAAGTCATTCTGGAACTATGTTTGGGTTAACCGAAATGGTTTGGCAATCTTGAATTTATGATAAAGATTTTTTCTTTCTTGGTGGATGTGCGCGCGCTTTAGAGCTATAATGTTTGGTTGCTTCAAATTCTAGAAAATGTTTGAATTTGTTTTTCATTTTCAATGGTTTAGTGATTCTCATTCAGGTTTACTATGAGGAAATTAGTTGACCGCGATATTTCGGCTGCTGTTGCTTATTATTTGATGTTTTGTTCTTTCCACTGATTTTTCTCAGGTCATACCTTCCCACTACACCCAGAACCATGATGGCAGAAACGCTTGTGTGTATTACTTGAGGGATTACCATGCTGTCCTTAAATGTTTGAAGATCGTCACGGACGTAGAAGTTGAAGAAATTCCGCGGGGAACTTTGAAAGCCGTTGAAGCATTTTCACATTTCTCTGGTACGGAGCGCTGGATACCCTGCAGGCCCGAGCATTTGTCTGATGACAGAGTTGATGAGTTAATTGAGAAGCTACCAAGGGCTCTGTTGGATGCACTGATGCCTTTCCAATGGGATGGTTTAAGATTTGGATTGCGAAGGGGTGGCCGCTGTCTTATTGCGGATGAAATGGGCCTTGGGAAAACACTCCAGGTATGATAGGCTTCTGAGCTACAATATCTGTTGATAACTTCAAGAAACAGATGAAGCTTTTTGGCACTCACAGATTAATTGAAATTTCATTCTCTGAAATAGGTAGAATTTTGGAAGCTTCATCTGCATCAAATAAAATGATGGAATCACCTGAAGTTGTTATCTTTTTGTTGTTCCCCAGGCTATTGCTATTGCAGGATGTTTCTTGAATGAAGGTTCTATCCTTGTTGTTTGTCCAGCTGTTTTGCGTTTTACGTGGGCAGAAGAGCTAGAGCGGTGGCTTCCCTTTTGTTTGCCTGCTGATATTCATCTCGGTAATGCTTTATTTTTTGGCTTACATCTCATGTAAATTGCTTTGTTCACTTAGTAGTGTATTGTGCTACTTTTCATCTATTACAATATTTTAGATTGAATTTGGTCAACACTCCAAATTGTAATTGCATTTTTCTTGCTGGGGCATGATATCCTATTCCTATAGTTGGTTCATTTCAGCATTTAATTGTTTCCTTTTATGCAGTCTTTGGCCATCGAGATAATCCTGCTTATTTAACAAGATGCCCTAGAATTGTGGTTATTTCTTATACTATGCTCCATCGTTTGAGGAAGAGCATGCTTGAGCGAGAATGGGCTCTCATGATTGTTGATGAATCTCATCATGTGCGATGTACAAGGAAGACCTCAGAACCAGGGGAGGTATGTACAACTTCCATTTCTTTTTCCTTGTTTAAAAATTTGGAAAATTGAAACTTGCTTTATATGTGAATGCAGATTTCTTTATACATGAAAACTGATGCTTTTGAGCATTCCTTTCACTGTTTTGGCTAATCTTATACCTCTAGATTCTAGACCTTGGGATTCACTGGAAAGTATTATTGGAGCTGGTTTTCAGCACTATAAGCTGATGGTGCCAAAAAATGCCTCTTTGCAAAGAACTGTTTTTTTTTTTTTTTAACGTTTTTACGGTTTCTATGAACCTCTTTTTATTTTCTTTATGTCTGTGTGCAAATGGATGGCTGGAAAAGTGCTGCTATTGTGAAAGAAATGATTTGAAGTGTGTTCTGAATTTCTTCTGTTTTGGCAGATAAAGGCTGTTCTTGATGTAGCTTCAAAAGTCAAGCGCATAATACTGTTGTCTGGGACACCTTCCTTGTCAAGGTTGTAGCATAGGTCACGGCAAGCTGGCTGCACCAAATAATTTTTCTTGGAATGACTAATGTCATGCTATGATTTAAGTTGTGGTGCATTACTTGGCCAAAAAAAAAAAAAAGTTGTGGTGCATCACACACACACACACACATTCTATACTATAACTTGGGTCTATTCTTTTTTTTCTTTTTAAGTTTAAACTTCTTAGTGTTTTCTTATATCTTATGGTGCATTTCTTCCTAGGCGTTCATAGGCCATATGACATATTCCATCAGATGAACATGTTATGGTAAGTATATTCTCATTGAACATTTTTCACATGTGAATTTACTTTCCTTGGTGCTCGTTAATTCAATTTTCTTGATAACACTTCTGTTTTATAGGCCTGGACTGCTGGGCGAGAATAAATACGCATTTGCTAAAACTTATTGTGATTGGAAATATATCAAGGGAGTCCATGGAAAAATTTATGCGGTAATCCTGTTTGAAGAGCTCTTCATAACCTGTGTTTCTGTGTGCTTGCTTATCAAGTATGTGTCTATGTGTTTGAATATCATGAAGAACTTTTTGTATTTATTTTGTTTTCTTGATCAATAGAAGACCTGTTGCACGCTTTATTCAGAAGATAGTGCTGCTTGTGATATGGTTCTGTCTGGCTGATGGAAATATTTCTGATGTTGTCTACTTTTGCAAAGAAATAAGAAATGGCATTGCTACATTCTCTGAATTGCAGCTCCATATTTATTTTTTCTTCTCTTTCCACATTTAGAAGGTGCAATTTAATACCTATTATGTGGACCAAGGTCACATCCTTTTTTGCATCTCTGGTCACATGATGTGAAGAGTCCTGAATTGGAAGTGATGATATTTAGTTGTTTGTTTATTTTATTTTTATTTGTCTTCATAAGTGAAAGTTGGCGGCAGGATTTTTCAAAGGGCATTCGCTTGGAAGAGTTGAATGTGTTACTCAAGCAAACTGTTATGGTGGGTTCTTGGTCCCTATGGCTTTTATTTTCAGATCACTTCTTGCAGTATTGTCATCCTTATTGTTTTTTTTTTCAAAGTAGTCTTCTGCTATGGTCTCAGCTCCATAAATGGTTTGCCACCTTGCCCTGCATGCTGGAACAATTTGTTGGAGTTTGTGCAGCCAAATCAGATTCTTTGATGAGAGCTTGATTTGGTTGCACTTTTCCCCTCCTATTTCCTTTATGTTGCCTTTGGTGGTATATCATTCAAGTTTCTTGCTACGTTATCACATTACTGCCTGATATGAAAATTAAGTTTAGGTACTCCTGTGAGGGTAATTCTGGTGCACCTCTCTGAATTTTATCCTCCAGTTGGTTACTGACTATAGTTACCTACCCTTGCAACAAGTGTTGAAGATATTGCTTCTTGATCAGTTAGAAACTTGTCTTATTTGCTGTCCATGCAGATAAGGCGTCTGAAGGAACATGTGCTGCTACAATTACCACCAAAACGGCGGCAAATTATAAGGTTGTTGTTGAAGAGATCAGATGTAGTTGCTGCAAAAATGGCAGTTAGAAAGCTGAATGGCAATTCTTCCAAAAGTGACATTGAAGACATTACTTTGGACAGTGTTGGTGAACCTGATGGGATGTTGAAGACATCAAATGTAGTTGCTGCAGAAACTGTAGTTGGGGTGTTAAATATTGATGCTTCTGAACGTGTTGATGAGGGCATAACTTTGGATGAATCTGAAGGTATGTCCAGGAATTTTAACCACTTTAAGGTCTAATTCCCATGTTTGTGTTTTAACTAGTAAATAAGGTCTCCTAATAGCTTTGTTTAGTTTTGTGTTAGATATTGCAGCTAATAATGGTATGTCATCATAAAATTCAAAGATGGCAAAGCTTAAAACAAATTCTCCATAAAATCAACTGCTTCATAAAATGTAGCATTGATCTCATAAATTAAATGGATTAACAATAGGATCATCCTTATGATGCCAAGTGCGTTTTGTTAAAGATCACAATGAAGTTCAGTAAGACACCTCCAAAAAGGAATCATAAAAGTTAAACCAATTACAGGTTGCATTTGATGTTTATTGCCATTACCGATTGAAATTGTTATAGGGACTCAGAGAAAATTAAACCTTATTCTCTTGATAGCTTTCAATGAAGAAAACCTTGTTGTTCCAATATATCTTATGGAAGGATTACAATCAGAAAACTCTTTTCTATTTGATCCAACAGAAAATGGAATATTTGTTTTCTTCAGAAAATGAATTTTATGTCATTAAATGTTGACCTTGCTTACATTTTCTTGAGACAGTCCCTTTGATTTAATTTGTGCCATGACAGTAGTAAGAATTGATGCTGAGCAGCTGTTGAATAGATTAGAATTTGATTCAAGTAGGAACATTTTATATTAGTATATTTGTATTTCTTTTGTATCTATTATCAGGGAAGCTTTCCTACCAGGAACTTGGAATTGCAAAGCTTTCTGGATTTCGTGAATGGCTTTCCCTCCATCCAGTCATTGCCGGGTCAGAAAATGCTTCAAAAATGATAATTTTTGCTCATCACCACAAAGTTCTTGACGGAGTGCAGGTAGATTTTTCCTGTAGTTGGGAGTTACTGTTTTCTTTATATTCCCTTATTCACTGCATTTACTATTGGAGTTATTTGCCTTTTGTGTTTCTTTTCTCTATGTCAGGTTCTTCACCATTATGCCATCCCTATTTCTTTTTGGCCTCTGAAGGCTGAAGCTTTGGTGACTTTAATGTCCCTCTAACATTTTGATCTAATAAGTGATGCAGTATTTGTGTTTTCAAAATTACTCAGGAGTTTGTATGTGAGAAAGGGATTAGTTTTGTCCGAATTGATGGAAACACACTTGCTAGGGATAGACAGTCAGCGGTGGTGTCATTTCGGGCAGGATCAGAGGTATCCTAGATTCATAACTTCAGTGCAGCATTTTTCTTGGAATTAATTGTGATGCTTTCCTGCTTTCTTCTTCCTTTCCTTCTTTAGTCTCTTTAACCTATTGGTTCAATTTAGCCTATGTGCTTCTATGGCACATATAAGGTGGAATATTTTGATGAATAGAAGACACTTTCCCTTTTTTGTTTATAAGCTGATAGCCTTGTCTCTGCCTCATTGTTGTTCTACTGGCACAAATGATTGAATTGTTATAGTGAATTTTTCCTGGTTGTGAGCATGCATTAGCACTTATGTTTGGCAAACAAACTTACTTGGGCCTTTTATGGGTCAAGTCCTTGTACTCTTCTCATGGAAAGATCAACTTGCATGTGTTCAGTAAGACTCCTGTAAATTTTAAAAAACTACCAGATTGTAGTTATCACTACTTTGTTACCATTAAATTAGCTGCTATGGACCTACATACAACATGCCACGTCTAATATATTTTTTAGTTGTTATACTCAACATGGCTACATCTGTTTTAATGACCTTGCTCTGATTCTTAAGTTGTGACTTCTATCAGGTTAAAATTGCAATAATCGGTATTTTAGCAGCAGGATTTGGACTTGATTTCTCAACAGCTCAAGATGTTGTGTTCTTGGAGCTTCCTCAGTGCCCAACCCTGATGCTTCAGGTTCTGTTTGATAAATGTTATTCTAGTTTCTGGATTGTTCAGTGGTTAGCACATCATTTGCTTGTGTTTCTATCTTCTTAACCATTGATGTTGGGAACTCTAATTTGTTTTGGAAGTTCCCTCGCTTGAAATACAAAGTTGTCTTAAAAAGAAACAATGATTGTTGTGTCATAAGAAAAATGTAGCTCTATGGATGCATGATTGATGACAATTAAGCTTTTTTGAATCATGCCGATACTATGCATTAAATCTCAAAATATGATGCTGGTTCTTTTAATGATAATCACGCTGGGACAATGGATACCTCAGGCGACTGCATTTGAATGGAAAAGGAAATGGGAATATGGGTGATTTCACATGATATTATTTTGTAGTTCAAGTGGGGCGCACTTGGACCAACAGAGTTTTAATGATATTGCTGTCTTCTTTTCATTGAATTTATAAGATAGCCTATGTGAAGTCTTGTGCATGAAGCATAATTGATGATGAGTACCTTACTTTGTTCTTCACAAGCTCTGTTGGTGTCATCTACTTTTTGGAGTGGGTATTGTGTTATACTGCAATTCTTAATTATGTGAATCTCCTTTGAAGGCTGAGGACAGAGCTCATCGACGAGGACAAACAAATGCAGTCAATGTATATATCTTTTGTGCAAAGGTGCTTTCAATTTGTTGTTCATTCCAACTATGTAGGATTAGGACTTCTTGCAAATTTTTCCTCTCAAACAGGAATCACTGTTTTGGTCCTTGTGCAGGATACTTTGGATGAGTCACATTGGAAAAATCTGAACAAAAGTTTGCACCGTGTTTCATCTACAACAGATGGTAAATATGATGCAATGAAAGAGATACAGGTATCATTATTGTGTCTTTGCTATAAGTTTTCATACATCTTAAAGGAGAAATATCCACCTGCTTTCTTTATTAGGGAGAATCACAATTAATGACCATGTACGGAGATTAATGTGAAATGAGCTCCTCAGGGTGTAAATGTGTAAGTTTGAGTTGCAAATTTCAAATTTTTAATTGTGCACAGGTCCTCTGATGTATAAATTGTAATTAACATTAGATTAGGTAGTTATATGTGTAAGGTACTTAGGAGGTAGTTATAGTAAACTAGCTGTTGGAGGCTAGGGGTTAGAAGCCTATATAAGAAGGAATTGTAATTAGGATGCTTACGTTTTTGTGAGTAATGTCAGTATATTATTCAGCTTATCTCTCTCTCTTCTCCTTTATCTTCTTTCCTCTTCCTCCTCTCTACCGCTATCCATCACCCTCATTTTATGTTAATTCTCTTATGGGGTTTTAATTTATCTTTTTCCCATCTTTTTACTGATAGGGTAGTTCAAACCATGTAAAGTTTTGCAGATTATAGACTCATTGAAGAAATTATTAAGCACGTAATCTCTATATTGAATGCATTTCTTTCCAACTTTTGAGACAAATAACTCGATAGGTTAGCTTTTCAAGTGATTGTTGGTACAATTTCACATTGTCATAAGTTCATATTTAGAAGTTGATTTATTAAGCATGTAATCTCTATGTTTGAAAGTTGATTTATTTCTCATTCTCTTCTATAACATTCAACTTCCTTTTGTGGGGGAGCGGGGATATTGGATGGCAGGTTGAAGGTGTTTCTTACTTGGACACATTCTTCAAAACCAATAGAAGTTATGAAGAGCAATCTGCATCCGATGAAACTTCTGAACAGGTGACCTTGCTGCCGTATGTTGCCTCCGTTTCAAATTTGCAACCTTCACTAGCAAAGTCTGAGGTATCAGAAGCAAAATTGGGTGATCAAGCTGATCAGCAGATTTGCTTTGTAAATAATCCTCTTACGAGTTCCAGTTTAGATCTTTGACCTTTATAATCATATTTAGTTTCTCTATTTAAACACACTGTTCTATTCTGTTCATGGAATAGGTTGACAGGGCCTCCTGCCCAGAATCAGGCGAGGCTTCTATTTTGGATGTAAATTTAGATGTAGATATTTTTGACACCAAGGAAAAATGCTCTGGTTTTGACATGAGTAAGCTGGGCAAGAGTTATGGAAACAAAGATCAGATGATAGAATTTGTTCAGAAGAAAAGTGGTGAAGATGATAATCAAGTAGAAGAGGTGCGTTTAGAGTATTTAACTTGGAGAGAACAACTGCTCTTTTCATGCATGTGAATTTGACAGCCCAATGGTGTTGTTTCTTATGTTTGGGATGCAGAATAAAAAATCATCAACAATAAAAGCTGATGACTACCAATCTGTTCAGCCAATTGAAGCTGAAGAAAGTTTCTCTCCTCATGTTGAATCTCTAAGATTTGAGGCAAGTTTATTTATAACCTGTTTTTTGCCCTTTTCACATGAGATGGAGTTGGTTGAGTGTACTGTCTACTCTGTTGTACAACTGCTCTGGTTTTTTTGAACTCATGGTTATAGGGCTAGTTTGGTGAGTGTTCTCTTACTATATATTACATCTGAATTTTATCCCAAAAATGTCATATGAAGTGTACAGTGAGGTTCTTTATATGGATGAGAATGGGTTGTTGCCTCAGTGCCTTGAAGCATTCTTCATTAGTATTGGTTATGATTAGTCAGCTGATCACCTTATAAATATGAGAATAATTTTTACTTGCTACTTCAGGTGAGCCCATACACTGGAAGGGTCCACTTGTATACCTGCACTGTGGGTACAGATACAAGACCAAGACCACTTTGTAAGAATTTCCGACCAGAGGAACTTGAGTTGCTCAGTTCCCCTTCTGACGATGATGAGAAGAAAAAGGAGATTTCTATTGGGGACAATCCTGCTTGTACAAATGCTCTTATGGGATTTTTAAATGAATGGAAGAAATTAAGGCCAATTGAGCGAAAGAAGTTACTTGGAAAGCCATTACAACTTCCTTTGGCTTTTGAATTGTGCTACTTGAGCGAAACTAGTAGCCACAACAAGAAGGTGTGCACAACCTGAACGCTCTTGTAGATACCATAGTTTATTTCACCTCAACCTGTCTATACTCTAATTTTTTTTGGCCATATGTAAACGCACGAATATTTTCCCTTTGACAGGGATTATTAAATGTTGGAAGCAAACGGCGCATGACTCCTTTAATGGAGATAAGCCATCCTTTACCATCGGATGCTGTTTGGAGAAAAGTCTGTCTGCGAAGCGGCAATGGTAAGGAGAAAGAATACACTCAAGGATGGACTCTGACAAATGAGCCACTCTGTAAACTTTGTCAAAAGGCATGCATGTAAGTCCTCAGTAAGTGATATGTTGCTTTTATTGTTTGTTTGAGTCTTCAATCAGTTCATCTGCTTTCAGGGGTAACAATGCCAAGACACCTGAATATTTTGAAGATCTTTTCTGTAACCTAACCTGCTATGAAGAGTATCGCATGAGAACAAGCAACAAATTCCTTCGTCAGGCAAGAACTTGTTCATGCTTGAAGTAGAATATATACTAAAGTTTCCTTTGTTGTGAGGATGTTCTTTATTTGATTCAGTGTAAGTCTCTTAGCTCTTCTTAACCGGCTTGAGATGAAATCTGCAGGAACTTTTTGAAGTTGAGCATGGTATGTGCTCGAATTGCCAGTTAGACTGTCATAGACTAGTTGAACATATAAGACCTTTGCCACTTGCAAAGCGAAGAGAGTACGTTGAGAAAGTGGCTCCAAACGTGGCTAAGAGAAAGAACATGTAAGTCTTTTAAGAGGGAATGCTGATCTCTTACGATGTTAAAGGGCACATTATAGGTTTGTTTAATGAATGAGCTATTGTAAAGCAAGGTTGTTGACAGTTTTAAGTATCAATTTAGCGCTGTTTGTCATCTTCTGAGAACCAAATGGCCCATCTGCAGGCTTGAGAAGCTTGTCAATGATCCAACTGAAGGCAATGCGTGGCATGCTGATCACATTGTTCCAGTATATCAAGGCGGAGGTATGATTTAGTGTGGTGTGATGTGGTAGTAAAGATATCCCCAAAAGAAAAAACATGATTTGGAATTTAGATGGTTCATTTTATTATGAGCCGAGTGAGGAGCTTACATTGTGTGTGTGTGTGTGATATAATTTTCTTTGTACGTAGGTGAATGTCGACTCGAGAATATGAGGACCCTTTGCGTAGCCTGCCATTATGATGTTACAACTGCACAGTGTGCTGAACGACGCAAAGAGAGGGCCAGGGCCAAGAAACAGCTAAAATTAGTAATGAGTGGGTTAAAAGCAGGTCAAACGAAGGTCGGCACAGGTTCTAATATCAAGGTAAGTTGTTGGTCAGGCATTGGTTGAAAATCTGTGTAAGTACAAAGTTGTTTTTGAGGCTGAGCATCATGAGAATTATTTCAAATGCTGGCCTGAACTTAGCCTTGGACATTTACAAACATATTGATGAAAATCGATAATATGGGACGAAAAGGTGATTTAATTTTCAACACATTTTTCAATTAACTTCAGGAGCAGGGTCTTGTTGAGGTACAAGAAGAGGATGGAAATGAGGATGAGCTCATTGTCAAGGTGCCTGGAAGTGCTTATTCAGTACGGTAGCTAAGAAAGTAGAGGAGAAGCCTGGAAGGCCCCTTCCATGACAAGTACTTGATTGAAACATTTGCAAGCCCACCCTGATCTGCCCATTGTATTAGTTTGGTGACTGTCAATTTCATTCCAAGGAAATTCTTTAAATCTGCTCCTTGGGGTGTATTGTCTTGAAGTCCAAGGGACCACAAAGTTAAGGGTTATCTGACAGATGTACAAGTGAGCTGTGTTCAACATGAGCAGCGATGGGGTACAAGTCAGTTAAATGATCAACATGCATTGACCCAATTTTTTTATGACTATTTGATGAAGTTATATTCAAACATTGCTAGACCCAATTGCTCCATCTCTTGCTTACAGCTTTTGGGGCAACATTTGGTATCAATGATTTAAGGAGTTTGATTTGTCTACTCTAAGTTGTTTTGTCAAGACTCATGAATGCCAGTCTAGTGTAAGGAAATATACGTTACGTTTTTGGTATTGTATGCATCACCGGGCAAGAGGTGACGTTAAAAATGATCAACATTGTGCTTTGCCAGATGTTACTATGGACAATGCAGATTCTTTGTCACAAATAAAAATACAAATTCAGTGGTAAAATTTCTTAATTTTGTTGTTTAATGACCTATTAACCATTTTTACTCTATGGGTGCAAAAAGGAGGAAAGAAAATATTTTAATGGGTCTTAAAAAATGTAAAGATGAGGTTAAAAGTTTTTAATTGATATACATAGATATGTCATCATTTGTTTTATCGATTTTAAAATTCTATAACCCCACTTGAATTGAAATTGAACTCAATAAATTTTTTCCTGATTTATTCTCTCCATCATTCCTCACAAATCAAACAATTTATCTTATCTAAAGAAATACTGCACCCTTCAATTTTTTTTTAGGGAAAATGAATGCAAATTCCCATGGGAGTACAAAAATATCAAAAAAATTTTAAGGATTAGTCAATGGTAGTTTGAGTTTGTTAATGGTGATTTGGGAACTTGTTAATGATGATTTGAAACTTGTCAATGAGGCAACTTCTATATTTTTATGCTTCCATGGACTTTACTGTCATTTTCCCTTCTTTTTATCATCGTTTGAGCATATATTCATTCCGATCAAAGCCTCTCGAGAATAGGCATGGTGTTCGACCATACCAATGATTGTCACTTATTTGCCATGCTATTAACATGAACAGCTTATAAAAGATTCCAAAAGGCCCAATGTTTTGGCCCCAGGTGACTATATGAACTTAAATGTATAACTTACACAAGGCATTACATCAGCTTTTAGGACGCTCGTGTATAAAGCTGCAATGTATACACGAGTAAAGTCATCAAGGTATACCCTAAAATCTCAGCTAAACACGTATGTAGATCCATATATTTCATTAAGCTTCAATTTATCATGTTTGAATTTGTACTTCATCGATTCCACTAGGAATTTCAGCTGAAAAGAACAGCTCTGCTTTATCAATAAAGCTGTTAGGAAATCTACAGTGCAACGTTAAAGATGAAGCCTCAGGGAGGTATAAATTTGACTTAGGAGCCACTTCTTCATTATTCTTGATCGCCTTGCTATCCTTCTGGCTTCTCGTCTTGCTAGTTTTGATGCCATTCCCCAGAGCACCACTCTTTCCCATAGAGTTTCGAGCGCCTTTGCCATTAGGGCGGATGTATTTTATGGGAACATCCATGTGAGGCTTTCTAAACTCAGAACCCACTTGATTTTGTTCATTAGATTCATCCGCTGGGGAACTGTCTGAGGTCGAATTAAATTGAGATGAGGATGAAGCATTTTTGCAAGATCTAAGCAAGGAAAGTAACATATCGACATTCAGTTCTTGTTGAACTACAAACTTGTTCTGCTCACACCCGTAGCATGCAGCAATCAATGTGGCAGCCAAAAATGGCATCAGCTCGGGGTCGCTGAAGAAGACGAAAGGCAGATCGCATACCTGTCTTGTTCTAACTAAACATTAGTACATATCAATAAAATTGACAAACTTAATCGCACCTTCTTAAATATTAACAGACCTTGTGTAGGATGGTGGGACTTTTTCCCCATCGGAGGACAGCCTGATTACTAGGATGAAACAAAGCAAAGTGACCAAGAAGTGACAGTGATTCAAGCATGAGGATTCCAACCTGAGATACAATAGTGCAAAGCATTAAAGCCTAACTGCATATTTTCCTACCGGAAGAAAAAAAAAAAAACTTCTATTCATGCATAACATGAAAGAAGACAACTATTTCCAAATTATCTCAGTAGATGATAACAAAGCCATCTCATCTTTTTCCTTAGAACTTTATTTTGGGGAACAATAGAGTGCACGGGGATGAGATCTTGAATAAATTTGATTTAAAATCCACCCATGTTGGAAAAATCCAACAATACTAAATGGGTGGATGTCATATTAGAAGATCTTGATTGATTTATTCTCAATTTTGAAGATATCTCTAAGTTTCATCCATCTTAAAGCTTTAAAGGAAAAGGGGTCCCATTTTTTTCTTCCATATCACCAATAACACATTAGGGTAGTGGCCTAGTGGGTGTTGTTACAAAAGCACCAAAAGAAAGATAAAAATATATTATGCACCTGATCATTTGAAGTTTTCCACTTGCTGGTGCAATGAGAAAGAAGAAAGCTCATCAGATGAAAAATTTCCATTTTCAAATCCGGTCTAGCCTGTAAGCAAAACAGGATTAAGGTAACGGAGAAATTGTCCATGAGCCAATGGGGGCAACAAGGAGGGGGGCAAAAAAGTAGAGATTGTCTTTCAAAATTCAATCATCAGGATCTTAAAAAAAACTTACTAGCATTTGTTGCAAAAAAGCAAGATCCAAAAGAGCCACATTATTCAGCACCTTCAATACTCCAGCTGCCACCTCGTCAAAATTAAATGGAAGAATAAATGATGTCTGCAAAAGAATGGCCAAATTAAACCTATTCTTTTAGATACAACTTAAGAAAAATATGAAATAATTTAGAATTTATCCGACAATTCTACTAAAATATTAGCAATATCACAGTCAAATAATATATAAAATATAAAACCTACAACAAACCCTGGTGTTTACAAGTTATGAAACAACAAAGGTGTAGCAAACACAAACAGTTAGTGAATTAATCACTTTTTCTAGTTCGAATAAAAAAAAGGTTGATAATTGAGATCAGCAAACACTCCTAGCAAATCACAACCCCAAAGTAAACGGTTGTTGAAGGCCCTCATATACGAGATACCCTATGAAAGAGAAATTACAAGGACAGAAGACAGGCAATAAGAGCGATATCATCTTCACCATGTATTAGAAAAAACTGCATATGTTGCGATTTGCAGTAGGCTTACTTGTTCAGAGGATGACCTATTATTCGCCTGTAGTAATACAGCAGTCAATAGAGAAAGAAGACTGACAAGTCCTGTCTCAGAAAGAGCTGAAAGAAGAAATGCCACAGGTTGATCCAAAATTGATACTTTTTCAGATTTATGTGTTGCACCAACAACCATGTTTTTCTCATCCTTTTGGGAAACACAAGAATTGATGATATCCCCTCTCTGATTGCTCTTAGATTCATCAGGAACACTCGTCACCTCCACATCAGTATTCTTTAATTGACGAAAACCATCCATCTGCCTCAATTCATGACCCTTGTCAATTGCAAGAGACTCATCGCTCACATTAAGCTTACATGACTCATCCAATGGTCTATCCTCTGGGACATCAGGCAAGTGCATGAATGAGCTACCATTAATTACAGACAAGGGAGACCTATAATCTTCCCAGGAATTACTCACCACAGAATGAATAGAATCTGCAACCTGAGCCCCTTCATTTTCAATTTTCTGTTCCTTTACCATAGGAAAAGAATTCCAATCAATGGAACTTATTGTTCCATGTCTAGAAGTCAAAGTCACCAAAAGTTGTATGCTTAAAAGGATAAGGGTAGGAAATGATGATCCTTCCATTTGAGGCCTATCGTGAAGTGCAAAAAGATCTCTTAATCGATGAATAACTTGGTAGGAAATTAGAAGCTCCAGCAAGCCATCCCGCATTTGAAGTTGTCTTTCTTCAGAACTTACATGACCCAAAATTGTAGTAACAGTCCACAAAAAATTATTTAATATTTCAGAGATTAATTCAAAATTCTCAACTGATACTTTATTTGCTGGTAAACTCGGATTACCAGGAATATTTATGGATGCTGCAATCTTTATATAGTTCTCGAGAGCTGCTGATAACATTGGGATGATTGGTGGTAAGAAATTTTGTGCAAGGAAATAACTCCTATTTGCATGTACAGATAGTACAACTCTCAAGAGCTTTGAAAGGTGTAACGTAACTTGACATGCTTCAGGCTTTGAAGTGTGGGAAGCAGGCAAGGCAGAAGCAATAAAATCTAAAAGTCCAACTTGACGAGATGCCTGCAGCTCTGGATCCTTTCCCTCCAAATACTAGTTCACCAAAGAAAGACATAAGCACAAATTAGAAAGTTAACTTGAAAAGGCAAAAGAAAAGAAAAAAGACAAGACTAATTTAACAATATAAAGGTGTTAGAGATGCTGTAAATGATGTCCAAAGAAAGAGGAACTAAAACATTTAGTTAGGAGATAAAATGGCTGACTAGTTGTCCATACAAGTCAATGTAGAATAACTGGTTAAAGAAAAGCAGAGACCATATGTAAGCATTAATATGAATTGCAAATTAAGAGTAAGACATAAGATATAATCATTAACGTAAGCATCCAAGATCTCACCAAATAATAGAGATTGCAAAAATATACTATTTCAATTAGCATGGTATCCATATTTCTAAGAGAAAACAAAAAATTGGTTCAAAATTCTATAAAATACTGAAACCCTTTGGATCCAAAGATAAATGTAAAAAGGCCACTCTTTTTTTTCGCAAAAAATACCTTAATCATTTCAGCAATTATTAGTCCTATACTCGTGGCCCCTTCTTTCCTTGCTTGCCTAAGTCTTTGGAGTTCTTGAAGCCACCTACCAACCTTTGCCTTAGCAGCACCCACTGCCACTCTATATCCAATGCCAGCACTTTCACCACCAAGAGAAGGCTCAAGAAATTCATGTTTTAAAGCCATAAGCCTTTGTCGAATTTTCTTAATTCTTCGTTTCATAGAGTGTTGCAATGCGATGTTGCCAATTCCAAAAGAAGAACCTCCCATGGTAGAAGAAATGTTTGTTTGAGGATCATCACCACTATTTGTTGATGTAGATCTACTTTGCCCTGACCGACGTAGCAAAGGGGATGATTGGTCCCTAAAATCCATGGAAGCTCTCTCTCGAATTTGCTCCAAGTAAACCTTACGACGTTGTTCACTTTCACTAAGTCTCTCTGCTAGCTTTTGTGCTAAAAGTTCAGCTTCCTCTTGTTGGGCTTTGGCTCTTTCTTCCTTTCTTCGAAGCTGCTCAATAGCTCTTGCTTCACGTGCCGCACTTGATGCTTTTCTTTCCTCTTCCCTTCTAACTTGAGCCTCCTCCTTTTTCCTCTGTATTTCAGCAAGACGCTGTAACTTTTCAGCCTCAATAAGTTTTCGGCGTTCTAGAACAGCTTCTTCCCTTGCCAAATCCTCTTTTTGCTTAGATTTTATTACTTGCAGCTTTTCAGCTCTTCTCAACTCTGACCCATGAAGCTTTTGACGCAAAATTAACTTTTTATTCTCTTCATTTAAGGAAGTAATGAACCGAACCTCATTTACCTTGCTACTTTCATCTCCAGCTCTCTTCACCACTTGAGCTAGATAAGCTTCATGACGAGATTCACTGCGTTGATGACGTGCATACAAGCCCTCGCGTAACTTCATATTGCGAACAGCTTGCCATTCATTGACACGATTTAATTTTTCTGATGTACGTTGAAGCTTTTGTACTCTCTCATTCTCTAACTCATTTCTGATTCTCATAGCACGAGCATGCTTCTCTTGTGCCTCCTTTCTCAAGTCTGAAGCGGTTTTCTTCTTTTTGTCAGGAGACATTAATTTATCATGTAAGATACGAACACGTTCAGCACTTTTCCTGTTTAAGCCTGGTGAGTATGACACGCGAGAAGAAACACGGAATGGAGATGAGAGAATATCCTCCCAATTCCTTTTTTCCTTCCAAGCATTCATGGATTTTCCCATTGCTACATTTCTCTTTTCCTTATCTTTCTCAGGTATAGGTATTTGCCTTCGGATATCACCTATCGGTCTAGAACTTTTATCAGTAATAACTTCCATTGACACATTGTCTTTCTTTAGCTTCTCAGCTTCAGATTCAACATGTTCTCTTTTACTCTTGGTGGTTGCAACAGCAGCCAAATTTTCCCTAGGATGTGAATTAGATAAATTAACTTCTGAGGATAATGAGCTCCTTGGTTGGCTACTTTGTCCATTTTGTTCTAAGATTGCTTTGCAAGGCTTTCCTGATTCAATATTATGCTTTCCTTCAGTTAGATACACTTCATTAGCATCCAATGATCCATCCTGCTTTCTTGGCCTTGCCACTGAATCTGTGTGATTGCCAACAAACTCAGGAGTTGGACACTTAGACATGGCATTCTCTGCACTATTAATTGCTTGCAAGCTAGCACGCTCTTGTTGAATCTTTCTAAAAGCCTCAAGAGATGAAGATAGTATATCAGCCTTATGAGGTGATGATGTCATCCTTCGAACCTACAATCAAAACAAGGCAACCAAACAACATAGAATTAGATAGCCAAGTGATCCAGGCTTGGCACAGGGTAGTTATTATATGTGAAGCCAAAGGACCAACCACAAAAAAACAGGCACATTCACATATAACCCTAACTGTATGCATATGCAGCATTGCAAGGTAGATCAATATTCATCATAGGCAATTTTGTGATTTCCATCCTTCTAGAATCTACCATATGCCCTCTACATATTCAAAATATAGCAAGCTTTTTCATCAAACTATACCACAATCCAATAAGAGAAAGGGAAAAGAGGAAAATGTACAATAGATTCATACAAATTCTACATTATTGATCAAATATTATCCCTTCTTGCATTGAGGCACATGGATAAACCCACTCACTTTCAATGATAAGTAAAATAATCTTTAGAATAGATCTTGTCAAAGGATCTGAGAACGTTTAAGAATAAAATTTTTGTTTATCATGATAAGGAGCACAATAGAGATTATGCTATCGGTTATGACTTTTTTTGGATTTTTATATTATCCAAATTTCCTAAATAAATCAACTATAAATTCTTAAAGATTAACAACAGTATTTTCGCACCCCAAAATATCAACCTGAGCAATAGAAGGCAACAGACTAATACAACCAAGCGCACCTCCCATGAGAGAGCATGTGTCCTGCGATGGTCACTCTTCAAGATGACAGGAACTCCATCAATTATTTGAGAAGACTTTTTAACTTTCTCAAATTCCTCAACTCTATTGATTAGCTCTTTGAAATCAGATGCAGCCTCCTCAAGAACAAGAATTGCCTCTTTCATTTGCTCCAAATCACATTCCAGCTCACAAAGAAGATACAACTCGTCAACAGACCTATTGAGATTTTCAAACAAAAAGCACCAAAGCCTTTGCCTGAACCGCTCTTTGCTTTCATTTGAGTTACCTTCTTCAAGAGCATTCATATTATGAGAGCTTGACAGAATGCCACCCACATTACCACTCTGTGTATCCCTAACATCTTCAACCGAAGTTGCAAAATCCCCTCTAATTTCAAGTCCACATTCAGGCACATTTGATGTACTCTGGTCAGTAACTGCACTAACTGAATTGCAGTTTGTTTTGGGCACTTCAACAATTACAACATCATTGTCTATGCCATTATCAGTTACTGTTGTGATGCCAGCATCATTTACACTCTTGGAGTTCAAGGTATCATCTGCTTGATTGAGTTCTTTCTCATTCAATGGTGGAATTCCTTCCGAAGATGTATCCTTAACTTCTATACCATTCTCCACAGAAATCTGATCCTTACTCTCCAATGAAGGAATCTGATTAGAAGTCATGTCTGAATCAACAACCTTGGCCACAGGAACGTTATCTTTGGCATGAGAGGAATCGGAAAGGGCTGCATCAAAAACACTGTCAGTCTTTCTACAGATAAGCATGTTATCATCTCCAATAGTACCAAACTTAATTCCAGATCCACTCAAGTTTTCATGAGGCAGTGGAAAGCTATAATCTTCTAGATCACCCCACTTAATTTTTTGGATTACTTCAGGCTTGCTGTTTTGGGGTAATTTCTCAATAACTTCGTGTGCACCTCTAGAATCATCAGCATGTGACTTCTGATTCTGATTGTCATATTTAACCACGTCTGTATTAAGGTGACATGTGCACTCTTCCTCCTTTGACCCAGACATAGAATTTGTAACACTGCCAGAGTTACGTACAAAATTCTCCTCCATCCTTGGAAGATGGGATCGCAGCATGGCATGTGAATCTCTGTCATTTTTATTTATGGAACGCTGACTGCGCAAAGAATTAGAAGCATTTTTCCCTGACAGACCTCCATCACAGCTCTGCGAAGAGGGTTTTGAAGTATTCCGGTGTTTCTGGAAAAGAAGGCAAGAATACGTAGAGAAATTCAGTAACATTGTGTTACAAGGTAAATCAGGAAGGTCCAAGTTTGAAATCCAGAACTCTAATATAACAGAGATAAAGACAGTGGATTTTACCCAAAAAAAAAAAAGATAAAGATAATGAAAACAATATTGGATGCGGATCACAGAGAATGCATGTCACAAGCTCTGATCACAGGAAATAGAAAAATGAAACACACCCATGAATTATTCTAACATTAGCATAACCATCCCTCCTACACAAGCATCTCTTTTTTTTTTTTTTTTTTTGGGGGGGGGGGGATAAAAAACACTATGATTAATCAACCCAAGCTTCGAACCGATACAAACTAAGCTTAAAACAGAGTCACGTAAGCCGTGCTCCCCATTTTGTTACGTATAGCTATTCGCCTGCCTTCAAGTTCTTACTCATAAATGAAGACCCGGAAAAAAAAAAAAAAAAAAAAAAAAA